>CAJVQJ010000063.1:0-154084 GCA_911387685.1 Dolichovespula media
CGATATTAACGACGATAATAACGACGATAAAAAGAAGATAATGACAATAATAACGACGATATTAACGATGATATTTATGACGATAACAACGTAGATAATGACGATAATAACGACGACATTAACGACGATGATTATGACAAAATAACGACGATATTAACGACGATAATTATGAGGATAATAAGGACGATAACAACGATGACAATGACGATATTAACGACGATAATAACGACTATAATTATGATGATAAAAACGACGATAATGACGATAATAACGACGATATAATGAAGATAATAACGACGATAACAACGAAGATAATGATGATAATATCGACGACATTAACGACGATGATTATGACAAAATAACGACGATATTAACGACGATAATTATGAGGATGATAAGGACGATAACAACGATGATAATGACGATAATAACGACGACAATAACAGCGATAATTATGTGGATTAATAAGGACGATAACAACGATTATAATGACGATATTAACGACGATATTAACGACGATAAAAACGACGATAATGACAATTATAACGACGATATTAACGATGATATTTATGACGATAACAACGGAGATAATGACGATAATAACGACGACATTAACGACGATGATTATGACAAAATAACGACGATATTAACGACGATAATTATGAGGATAATAAGGACGATAACAACGATGATAATGACGATATTAACGACGATATTAACGACGATAATAACGACGATAATAACGACGATATTAACGACGATAATAACGACGATAAAAAGAAGATAATGACAATAATAACGACGATATTAACGTTGATATTTATGACGATAACAACGTAGATAATGACGATAATAACGACGACATTAACGACGATGATTATGACAAAATAACGACGATATTAACGACGATAATTATGAGGATAATAAGGACGATAACAACGATGATAATGACGATATTAACGACGATATTAACGACGATAATAACGACGATAATAACGACGATATTAACGACGATAATAACGACGATAAAAAGAAGATAATGACAATAATAACGACGATATTAACGATAATATTTATGACGATAACAACGTAGATAATGACGATAATAACGACGACATTAACGACGATGATTATGACAAAATAACGACGATATTAACGACGATAATTATGAGGATGATAAAGACGATAACAACGATGATAATGACGATAATTACGACGACATTAACAGCGATAATTATGTGGATTAATAAGGACGATAACAACGAAGAAAATGACGATAATAACGACGACATTAACGACGATGATTATGACAAAATAACGACGATATTAACGACGATAATTATGAGGATAATAAGGACGATAACAACGATGATAATGACGATATTAACGACGATATTAACGACGATAATAACGACGATAATAACGACGATATTAACGACGATAATAACGACGATAAAAAGAAGATAATGACAATAATAACGACGATATTAACGATGATATTTATGACGATAACAACGTAGATAATGACGATAATAACGACGACATTAACGACGATGATTATGACAAAATAACGACGATATTAACGACGATAATTATGAGGATAATAAGGACGATAACAACGATGACAATGACGTTATTAACGACGATAATAACGACTATAATTATGATGATAAAAACGACGATAATGACGATAATAACGACGATATTATCGACGATAATAACGACGATAACAACGAAGATAATGACGATAATATCGACGACATTAACGACGATGATTATGACAAAATAACGACGATATTAACGACGATAATTATGAGGATAATAAGGACGACAACAACGATGATAATGACGATATTAACGACGATATTAACGACGATAATAACGACGATAATAACGACGATATTAACGACGATAATAACGACGATAAAAAGAAGATAATGACAATAATAACGACGATATTAACGATGATATTTATGACGATGACAACGTAGATAATGACGATAATAACGACGACATTAACGACGATGATTATGACAAAATAACGACGATATTAACGACGATAATTATGAGGATAATAAGGACGATAACAACGATGATAATGACGATATTAACGACGATATTAACGACGATAATAACTACGATAATAACGACGATATTAACGACGATAATAACGACGATAAAAAGAAGATAATGACAATAATAACGACGATATTAACGATGATATTTATGACGATAACAACGTAGATAATGACGATAATAACGACGACATTAACGACGATGATTATGACAAAATAACGACGATATTAACGACGATAATTATGAGGATAATAAGGACGATAACAACGATGATAATGACGATATTAACGACGATATTAACGACGATAATAACGACGATAATAACGACGATATTAACGACGATAATAACGACGATAAAAAGAAGATAATGACAATAATAACGACGATATTAACGATGATATTTATGACGATAACAACGTAGATAATGACGATAAATACGACGACATTAACGACGATGATTATGACAAAATAACGACGATATTAACGACGATAATTATGAGGATGATAAAGACGATAACAACGATGATAATGACGATAATTACGACGACATTAACAGCGATAATTATGTGGATTAATAAGGACGATAACAACGAAGAAAATGACGATAATAACGACGACATTAACGACGATGATTATGACAAAAATAACGACGATATTAACGACGATAATTATGAGGATAATAAGGACGATAACAACGATGATAATGACGATATTAACGACGATATTAACGACGATAATAACGACGATAATAACGACGATATTAACGACGATAATAACGACGATAAAAAGAAGATAATGACAATAATAACGACGATATTAACGATGATATTTATGACGATAACAACGTAGATAATGACGATAATAACGACGACATTAACGACGATGATTATGACAAAATAACGACGATATTAACGACGATAATTATGAGGATAATAAGGACGATAACAACGATGATAATGACGATATTAACGACGATATTAACGACGATAATAACGACGATAATAACGACGATATTAACGACGATAAAAAGAAGATAATGACAATAATAACGACGATATTAACGATGATATTAATGACGATAACAACGTAGATAATGACGATAATAACGACGACATTAACGACGATGATTATGACAAAATAACGAAGATATTAACGACGATAATTATGAGGATGATAAGGACGATAACAACGATGATAATGACGATAATAACGACGATATTAACGACGATGTTTATGACAAAATAACGACGATATTAACGATAATAATTATGAGGATGATAAGGACGATAACAACGATGATAATGACGATATTAACGACGATATTAACGACGATAATAACGACGATAATAACGACGATATTAACGACGATAATAACGACGATAAAAAGAAGATAATGACAATAATAACGACGATATTAACGATGATATTTATGACGATAACAACGTAGATAATGACGATAATAACGACGACATTAACGACGATGATTATGACAAAATAACGACGATATTAACGACGATAATTATGAGGATAATAAGGACGATAACAACGATGATAATGACGATATTAACGACGATATTAACGACGATAATAACGACGATAATAACGACGATATTAACGACGATAATAACGACTATAAAAAGAAGATAATGACAATAATAACGACGATATTAACGATGATATTTATGACGATAACAACGTAGATAATGACGATAATTACGACGACATTAACAGCGATAATTATGTGGATTAATAAGGACGATAACAACGAAGAAAATGACGATAATAACGACGACATTAACGACGATGATTATGACAAAATAACGACGATATTAACGACGATAATTATGAGGATAATAAGGACGATAACAACGATGATAATGACGATATTAACGACGATATTAACGACGATAATAACGACGATAATAACGACGATATTAACGACGATAATAACGACGATAAAAAGAAGATAATGACAATAATAACGACGATATTAACGATGATATTTATGACGATAACAACGTAGATAATGACGATAATAACGACGACATTAACGACGATGATTATGACAAAATAACGACGATATTAACGACGATAATTATGAGGATAATAAGGACGATAACAACGATGATAATGACGATATTAACGACGATATTAACGACGATAATAACGACGATAATAACGACGATATTAACGACGATAATAACGACGATAAAAAGAAGATAATGACAATAATAACGACGATATTAACGATGATATTTATGACGATAACAACGTAGATAATGACGATAATAACGACGACATTAACGACGATGATTATGACAAAATAACGACGATATTAACGACGATAATTATGAGGATAATAAGGACGATAACAACGATGACAATGACGATATTAACGACGATAATAACGACTATAATTATGATGATAGAAACGACGATAATGACGATAATAACAACGATATTAACGACGATAATAACGACGATAAAAACGAAGATAATGACGATAATATCGACGACATTAACGACGATGATTATGACAAAATAACGACGATATTAACGACGATAATTATGACGATAATAAGGACGATAACAACGATGATAATGACGATATTAACGACGATATTAACGACGATAATAACGACGATAATAACGACGATATTAACGACGATAATAACGACGATAAAAAGAAGATAATGACAATAATAACGACGATATTAACGATGATATTAATGACGATAACAACGTAGATAATGACGATAATAACGACGACATTAACGACGATGATTATGACAAAATATCGAAGATATTAACGACGATAATTATGAGGATGATAAGGACGATAACAACGATGATAATGACGATAATAACGACGATATTAACGACGATGTTTATGACAAAATAACGACGATATTAACGATAATAATTATGAGGATGATAAGGACGATAACAACGATGATAATGACGATATTAACGACGATATTAACGACGATAATAACGACGATAATAACGACGATATTAACGACGATAATAACGACGATAAAAAGAAGATAATGACAATAATAACGACGATATTAACGATGATATTTATGACGATAACAACGTAGATAATGACGATAATAACGACGACATTAACGACGATGATTATGACAAAATAACGACGATATTAACGACGATAATTATGAGGATAATAAGGACGATAATAACGATGACAATGACGACATTAACGACGATAATAACGACTATAATTATGATGATAAAAACGACGATAATGACGATAATAACGACGATATTAACCACGATAATAACGACGATAACAACGAAGATAATGACGATAATATCGACGACATTTACGACGATGATTATGACAAAATAACGACGATATTAACGACGATAATTATGAGGATAATAAGGACGATAACAACGATGATAATGACGATATTAACGACGATATTAACGACGATAATAACGACGATAATAACGACGATATTAACGACGATAATAACGACGATAAAAAGAAGATAATGACAATAATAACGACGATATTAACGATGATATTTATGACGATAACAACGTAGATAATGACGATAATAACGACGACATTAACGACGATGATTATGACAAAATAACGACGATATTAACGACGATAATTATGAGGATGATAAGGACGATAACAACGATGATAATGACGATAATAACGACGATATTAACGACGATGTTTATGACAAAATAACGACGATATTAACGATAATAATTATGAGGATGATAAGGACGATAACAACGATGATAATGACGTTATTAACGACGATATTAACGACGATAATAACGACGATAATAACGACGATATTAACGACGATAATAACGACGATAAAAAGAAGATAATGACAATAATAACGACGATATTAACGATGATATTTATGACGATAACAACGTAGATAATGACGATAATAACGACGACATTAACGACGATGATTATGACAAAATAACGACGATATTAACGACGATAATTATGAGGATAATAAGGACGATAACAACGATGACAATGACGATATTAACGACGATAATAACGACTATAATTATGATGATTAAAACGACGATAATGACGATAATAACGACGATATTAACGACGATAATAACGACGATAACAACGAAGATAATGACAATAATATCGACGACATTAACGACGATGATTATGACAAAATAACGACGATATTAACGACGATAATTATGCGGATGATAAGGACGATAACAACGATGATAATGACGATAATAACGACGACATTAACAGCGATAATTATGTGGATTAATAAGGACGATAACAACGATTATAATGACGATATTAACGACGATATTAACGACGATAAAAAGAAGATAATGACAATAATAACGACGATATTAACGATGATATTTATGACGATAACAACGGAGATAATGACGATAATAACGACGACATTAACGACGATGATTATGACAAAATAACGACGATATTAACGACGATAATTATGAGGATAATAAGGACGATAACAACGATGATAATGACGATAATAACGACGATATTAACGACGATGTTTATGACAAAATAACGACGATATTAACGATAATAATTATGAGGATGATAAGAACGATAACAACGATGATAATGACGTTATTAACGACGATATTAACGACGATAATAACGACGATAATAACGACGATATTAACGACGATAATAACGACGATAAAAAGAAGATAATGACAATAATAACGACGATATTAACGATGATATTTATGACGATAACAACGTAGATAATGACGATAATAACGACGACATTAACGACGATGATTATGACAAAATAACGACGATATTAACGACGATAATTATGAGGATAATAAGGACGATAACAACGATGACAATGACGATATTAACGACGATAATAACGACTATAATTATGATGATAAAAACGACGATAATGACGATAATAACGACGATATTAACGAAGATAATAACGACGATAACAACGAAGATAATGATGATAATATCGACGACATTAACGACGATGATTATGACAAAATAACGACGATATTAACGACGATAATTATGAGGATAATAAGGACGATAACAACGATGATAATGACGATATTAACGACGATATTAACGACGATAATAACGACGATAATAACGACGATATTAACGACGATAATAACGACGATAAAAAGAAGATAATGACAATAATAACGACGATATTAACGATGATATTTATGACGATAACAACGTAGATAATGACGATAATAACGACGACATTAACGACGATGATTATGACAAAATAACGACGATATTAACGACGATAATTATGAGGATAATAAGGACGATAACAACGATGACAATGACGATATTAACGACGATAATAACGACTATAATTATGATGATAAAAACGACGATAATGACGATAATAACGACGATATTAACGACGATAATAACGACGATAACAACGAAGATAATGACAATAATATCGACGACATTAACGACGATGATTATGACAAAATAACGACGATATTAACGACGATAATTATGCGGATGATAAGGACGATAACAACGATGATAATGACGATAATAACGACGACATTAACAGCGATAATTATGTGGATTAATAAGGACGATAACAACGATTATAATGACGATATTAACGACGATATTAACGACGATAAAAAGAAGATAATGACAATAATAACGACGATATTAACGATGATATTTATGACGATAACAACGGAGATAATGACGATAATAACGACGACATTAACGACGATGATTATGACAAAATAACGACGATATTAACGACGATAATTATGAGGATAATAAGGACGATAACAACGATGATAATGACGATAATAACGACGATATTAACGACGATGTTTATGACAAAATAACGACGATATTAACGATAATAATTATGAGGATGATAAGAACGATAACAACGATGATAATGACGTTATTAACGACGATATTAACGACGATAATAACGACGATAATAACGACGATATTAACGACGATAATAACGACGATAAAAAGAAGATAATGACAATAATAACGACGATATTAACGATGATATTTATGACGATAACAACGTAGATAATGACGATAATAACGACGACATTAACGACGATGATTATGACAAAATAACGACGATATTAACGACGATAATTATGAGGATAATAAGGACGATAACAACGATGACAATGACGATATTAACGACGATAATAACGACTATAATTATGATGATAAAAACGACGATAATGACGATAATAACGACGATATTAACGAAGATAATAACGACGATAACAACGAAGATAATGATGATAATATCGACGACATTAACGACGATGATTATGACAAAATAACGACGATATTAACGACGATAATTATGAGGATAATAAGGACGATAACAACGATGATAATGACGATATTAACGACGATATTAACGACGATGATTATGACAAAATAACGACGATATTAACGACGATAATTATGAGGATAATAAGGACGATAACAACGATGACAATGACGTTATTAACGACGACATTAACAGCGATAATTATGTGGATTAATAAGGACGATAACAACGAAGAAAATGACGATAATAACGACGACATTAACGACGATGATTATGACAAAATAACGACGATATTAACGACGATAATTATGAGGATAATAAGGACGATAACAACGATGACAATGACGTTATTAACGACGATAATAACGACTATAATTATGATGATAAAAACGGAGATAATGACGATAATAACGACGATATTATCGACGATAATAACGACGATAACAACGAAGATAATGACGATAATATCGACGACATTAACGACGATGATTATGACAAAATAACGACGATATTAACGACGATAATTATGAGGATAATAAGGACGACAACAACGATGATAATGACGATATTAACGACGATATTAACGACGATAATAACGACGATAATAACGACGATATTAACGACGATAATAACGACGATAAAAAGAAGATAATGACAATAATAACGACGATATTAACGATGATATTTATGACGATGACAACGTAGATAATGACGATAATAACGACGACATTAACGACGATGATTATGACAAAATAACGACGATATTAACGATAATAATTATGAGGATGATAAGAACGATAACAACGATGATAATGACGTTATTAACGACGATATTAACGACGATAATAACGACGATAATAACGACGATATTAACGACGATAATAACGACGATAAAAAGAAGATAATGACAATAATAACGACGATATTAACGATGATATTTATGACGATAACAACGTAGATAATGACGATAATAACGACGACATTAACGACGATGATTATGACAAAATAACGACGATATTAACGACGATAATTATGAGGATAATAAGGACGATAACAACGATGACAATGACGATATTAACGACGATAATAACGACTATAATTATGATGATAAAAACGACGATAATGACGATAATAACGACGATATTAACGAAGATAATAACGACGATAACAACGAAGATAATGATGATAATATCGACGACATTAACGACGATGATTATGACAAAATAACGACGATATTAACGACGATAATTATGAGGATAATAAGGACGATAACAACGATGATAATGACGATATTAACGACGATATTAACGACGATGATTATGACAAAATAACGACGATATTAACGACGATAATTATGAGGATAATAAGGACGATAACAACGATGACAATGACGTTATTAACGACGACATTAACAGCGATAATTATGTGGATTAATAAGGACGATAACAACGAAGAAAATGACGATAATAACGACGACATTAACGACGATGATTATGACAAAATAACGACGATATTAACGACGATAATTATGAGGATAATAAGGACGATAACAACGATGACAATGACGTTATTAACGACGATAATAACGACTATAATTATGATGATAAAAACGGAGATAATGACGATAATAACGACGATATTATCGACGATAATAACGACGATAACAACGAAGATAATGACGATAATATCGACGACATTAACGACGATGATTATGACAAAATAACGACGATATTAACGACGATAATTATGAGGATAATAAGGACGACAACAACGATGATAATGACGATATTAACGACGATATTAACGACGATAATAACGACGATAATAACGACGATATTAACGACGATAATAACGACGATAAAAAGAAGATAATGACAATAATAACGACGATATTAACGATGATATTTATGACGATGACAACGTAGATAATGACGATAATAACGACGACATTAACGACGATGATTATGACAAAATAACGACGATATTAACGACGATAATTATGAGGATAATAAGGACGATAACAACGATGACAATGACGATAATACCGACGACATTAACGACGATGATTATGACAAAATAACGACGATATTAACGACGATAATTATGAGGATAATAAGGACGATAACAACGATGATAATGACGATATTAACGACGATATTAACGACGATAATAACTACGATAATAACGACGATATTAACGACGATAATAACGACGATAAAAAGAAGATAATGACAATAATAACGACGATATTAACGATGATATTTATGACGATAACAACGTAGATAATGACGATAATAACGACGACATTAACGACGATGATTATGACAAAATAACGACGATATTAACGACGATAATTATGAGGATAATAAGGACGATAACAACGATGATAATGACGATATTAACGACGATATTAACGACGATAATAACGACGATAATAACGACGATATTAACGACGATAATAACGACGATAAAAAGAAGATAATGACAATAATAACGACGATATTAACGATGATATTTATGACGATAACAACGTAGATAATGACGATAATAACGACGACATTAACGACGATGATTATGACAAAATAACGACGATATTAACGACGATAATTATGAGGATAATAAGGACGATAACAACGATGATAATGACGATATTAACGACGATATTAACGACGATAATAACGACGATAATAACGACGATATTAACGACGATAATAACGACGATAAAAAGAAGATAATGACAATTCTAACGACGATATTAACGATGATATTTATGACGATAACAACGTAGATAATGACGATAATAACGACGACATTAACGACGATGATTATGACAAAATAACGACGATATTAACGACGATAATTATGAGGATAATAAGGACGATAACAACGATGATAATGACGATATTAACGACGATATTAACGACGATAATAACGACGATAATAACGACGATATTAACGACGATAAAAAGAAGATAATGACAATAATAACGACGATATTAACGATGATATTAATGACGATAACAACGTAGATAATGACGATAATAACGACGACATTAACGACGATGATTATGACAAAATAACGAAGATATTAACGACGATAATTATGAGGATGATAAGGACGATAACAACGATGACAATGACGACATTAACGACGATAATAACGACTATAATTATGATGATAAAAACGACGATAATGACGATAATAACGACGATATTAACGACGATAATAACGACGATAACAACGAAGATAATGACGATAATATCGACGACATTTACGACGATGATTATGACAAAATAACGACGATATTAACGACGATAATTATGAGGATAATAAGGACGATAACAACGATGATAATGACGATATTAACGACGATATTAACGACGATAATAACGACCATAATAACGACGATATTAACGACGATAATAACGACGATAAAAAGAAGATAATGACAATAATAACGACGATATTAACGATGATATTTATGACGATAACAACGTAGATAATGACGATAATAACGACGACAATAACGACGATGATTATGACAAAATAACGACGATATTAACGACGATAATTATGAGGATGAGAAGGACGATAACAACGATGATAATGACGATAATAACGACGATATTAACGACGATGTTTATGACAAAATAACGACGATATTAACGATAATAATTATGAGGATGATAAGGACGATAACAACGATGATAATGACGTTATTAACGACGATATTAACGACGATAATAACGACGATAATAACGACGATATTAACGACGATAATAACGACGATAAAAAGAAGATAATGACAATAATAACGACGATATTAACGATGATATTTATGACGATAACAACGTAGATAATGACGATAATAACGACGACATTAACGACGATGATTATGACAAAATAACGACGATATTAACGACGATAATTATGAGGATAATAAGGACGATAACAACGATGACAATGACGATATTAACGACGATAATAACGACTATAATTATGATGATAAAAACGACGATAATGACGATAATAACGACGATATTAACGACGATAATAACGACGATAACAACGAAGATAATGACGATAATATCGACGACATTAACGACGATGATTATGACAAAATAACGACGATATTAACGACGATAATTATGCGGATGATAAGGACGATAACAACGATGATAATGACGATAATAACGACGACATTAACAGCGATAATTATGTGGATTAATAAGGACGATAACAACGATTATAACGACGATATTAACGACGATATTAACGACGATAAAAAGAAGATAATGACAATAATAACGACGATATTAACGATGATATTTATGACGATAACAACGGAGATAATGACGATAATAACGACGACAATAACGACGATGATTATGACAAAATAACGACGATATTAACGACGATAATTATGAGGATAATAAGGACGATAACAACGATGATAATGACGATAATAACGACGATATTAACGACGATGTTTATGACAAAATAACGACGATATTAACGATAATAATTATGAGGATGATAAGGACGATAACAACGATGATAATGACGTTATTAACGACGATATTAACGACGATTATAACGACGATAATAACTACGATATTAACGACGATAATAACGACGATAAAAAGAAGATAATGACAATAATAACGACGATATTAACGATGATATTTATGACGATAACAACGTAGATAATGACGATAATAACGACGACATTAACGACGATGATTATGACAAAATAACGACGATATTAACGACGATAATTATGAGGATAATAAGGACGATAACAACGATGACAATGACGATAATACCGACGACATTAACGACGATGATTATGACAAAATAACGACGATATTAACGACGATAATTATGAGGATAATAAGGACGATAACAACGATGATAATGACGATATTAACGACGATATTAACGACGATAATAACTACGATAATAACGACGATATTAACGACGATAATAACGACGATAAAAAGAAGATAATGACAATAATAACGACGATATTAACGATGATATTTATGACGATAACAACGGAGATAATGACGATAATAACGACGACATTAACGACGATGATTATGACAAAATAACGACGATATTAACGACGATAATTATGAGGATAATAAGGACGATAACAACGATGATAATGACGATAATAACGACGATATTAACGACGATGTTTATGACAAAATAACGACGATATTAACGATAATAATTATGAGGATGATAAGGACGATAACAACGATGATAATGTCGTTATTAACGACGATATTAACGACGATAATAACGACGATAATAACGACGATATTAACGACGATAATAACGACGATAAAAAGAAGATAATGACAATAATAACGACGATATTAACGATGATATTTATGACGATAACAACGTAGATAATGACGATAATAACGACGACATTAACGACGATGATTATGACAAAATAACGACGATATTAACGACGATAATTATGAGGATAATAAGGACGATAACAACGATGACAATGACGATATTAACGACGATAATAACGACTATAATTATGATGATAAAAACGACGATAATGACGATAATAACGACGATATTAACGAAGATAATAACGACGATAACAACGAAGATAATGATGATAATATCGACGACATTAACGACGATGATTATGACAAAATAACGACGATATTAACGACGATAATTATGAGGATGATAAGGACGATAACAACGATGATAATGACGATAATAACGACGACATTAACAGCGATAATTATGTGGATTAATAAGGACGATAACAACGATTATAATGACGATATTAACGACGATATTAACGACGATAAAAAGAAGATAATGACAATTATAACGACGATATTAACGATGATATTTATGACGATAACAACGGAGATAATGACGATAATAACGACGACATTAACGACGATGATTATGACAAAATAACGACGATATTAACGACGATAATTATGAGGATAATAAGGACGATAACAACGATGATAATGACGATATTAACGACGATATTAACGACGATAATAACGACGATAATAACTACGATATTAACGACGATAATAACGACGATAAAAAGAAGATAATGACAATAATAACGACGATATTAATGATGATATTTATGACGATAACAACGTAGATAATGACGATAATAACGACGACATTAACGACGATGATTATGACAAAATAACGACGATATTAACGACGATAATTATGAGGATAATAAGGACGATAACAACGATGACAATGACGATAATACCGACGACATTAACGACGATGATTATGACAAAATAACGACGATATTAACGACGATAATTATGAGGATAATAAGGACGATAACAACGATGATAATGACGATATTAACGACGATATTAACGACGATAATAACTACGATAATAACGACGATATTAACGACGATAATAACGACGATAAAAAGAAGATAATGACAATAATAACGACGATATTAACGATGATATTTATGACGATAACAACGTAGATAATGACGATAATAACGACGACATTAACGACGATGATTATGACAAAATAACGACGATATTAACGACGATAATTATGAGGATAATAAGGACGATAACAACGATGATAATGACGATATTAACGACGATATTAACGACGATAATAACGACGATAATAACGACGATATTAACGACGATAATAACGACGATAAAAAGAAGATAATGACAATAATAACGACGATATTAACGATGATATTTATGACGATAACAACGTAGATAATGACGATAATAACGACGACATTAACGACGATGATTATGACAAAATAACGACGATATTAACGACGATAATTATGAGGATGATAAAGACGATAACAACGATGATAATGACGATAATTACGACGACATTAACAGCGATAATTATGTGGATTAATAAGGACGATAACAACGAAGAAAATGACGATAATAACGACGACATTAACGACGATGATTATGACAAAATAACGACGATATTAACGACGATAATTATGAGGATAATAAGGACCATAACAACGATGATAATGACGATATTAACGACGATATTAACGACGATAATAACGACGATAATAACGACGATATTAACGACGATAATAACGACGATAAAAAGAAGATAATGACAATAATAACGACGATATTAACGATGATATTTATGACGATAACAACGTAGATAATGACGATAATAACGACGACATTAACGACGATGATTATGACAAAATAACGACGATATTAACGACGATAATTATGAGGATAATAAGGACGATAACAACGATGACAATGACGTTATTAACAACGATAATAACGACTATAATTATGATGATAAAAACGACGATAATGACGATAATAACGACGATATTAACGACGATAATAACGACGATAACAACGAAGATAATGACGATAATATCGACGACATTAACGACGATGATTATGACAAAATAACGACGATATTAACGACGATAATTATGAGGATAATAAGAACGACAACAACGATGATAATGACGATATTAACGACGATATTAACGACGATAATAACGACGATAATAACGACGATATTAACGACGATAATAACGACGATAAAAAGAAGATTATGACAATAATAACGACGATATTAACGATGATATTTATGACGATGACAACGTAGATAATGACGATAATAACGACGACATTAACGACGATGATTATGACAAAATAACGAAGATATTAACGACGATAATTATGAGGATGATAAGGACGACAACAACGATGATAATGACGATAATACCGACGATATTTACGACGATGTTTATGACAAAATAACGACGATATTAACGATAATAATTATGAGGATGATAAGGACGATAACAACGATGATAATGACGATATTAACGACGATATTAACGACGATAATAACGACGATAATAACGACGATATTAACGACGATAATAACGACGATAAAAAGAAGATAATGACAATAATAACGACGATATTAACGATGATATTTATGACGATAACAACGTAGATAATGACGATAATAACGACGACATTAACGACGATGATTATGACAAAATAACGACGATATTAACGACGATAATTATGAGGATAATAAGGACGATAACAACGATGACAATGACGACATTAACGACGATAATAACGACTATAATTATGATGATAAAAACGACGATAATGACGATAATAACGACGATATTAACGACGATAATAACGACGATAACAACGAAGATAAGGACGATAATATCGACGACATTAACGACAATGATTATGACAAAATAACGACGATAATAACGACGATAATTATGAGGATAATAAGGACGATAACAACGATGATAATGACGATATTAACGACTATATTAACGACGATAATAACGACTATAATAACGACGATATTAACGACGATAATAACGTTGATAAAAAGAAGATAATGACAATAATAACGACGATATTAACGATGATATTTATGACGATAACAACGTAGATAATGACGATAATAACGACGACATTAACGACGATGATTATGACAAAATAACGACGATATTAACGACGATAATTATGAGGATGATAAGGACGATAACAACGATGATAATGACGATAATAACGACGATATTAACGACGATGTTTATGACAAAATAACGACGATATTAACGATAATATTTATGAGGATGATAAGGACGATAACAACGATGATAATGACGTTATTAACGACGATATTAACGACAATAATAACGACGATAATAACGACGATATTAACGACGATAATAACGACGATAAAAAGAAGATAATGACAATAATAACGACGATATTAACGATGATATTTATGACGATAACAACGTAGATAATGACGATAATAACGACGACATTAACGACGATGATTATGACAAAATAACGACGATATTAACGACGATAATTATGAGGATAATAAGGACGATAACAACGATGACAATGACGATATTAACGACGATATTAACGACGATGTTTATGACAAAATAACGACGATATTAACGATAATAATTATGAGGATGATAAGGACGATAACAACGATGATAATGACGTTATTAACGACGATATTAACGACGATAATAACGACGATAATAACGACGATATTAACGACGATAATAACGACGATAAAAAGAAGATAATGACAATAATAACGACGATATTAACGATGATATTTATGACGATAACAACGTAGATAATGACGATAATAACGACGACATTAACGACGATGATTATGACAAAATAACGAAGATATTAACGACGATAATTATGAGGATGATAAGGACGATAACAACGATGATAATGACGATAATACCGACGATATTAACGACGATGTTTATGACAAAATAACGACGATATTAACGATAATAATTATGAGGATGATAAGGACGATAACAACGATGATAATGACGATATTAACGACGATATTAACGACGATAATAACGACGATAATAACGACGATATTAACGACGATATTAACGACGATAAAAAGAAGATAATGACAATAATAACGACAATCTTAACGATGATATTTATGACGATAACAACGTAGATAATGACGATAATAACGACGACATTAACGACGATGATTATGACAAAATAACGACGATATTAACGACGATAATTATGAGGATAATAAGGACGATAACAACGATGACAATGACGACATTAACGACGATAATAACGACTATAATTATGATGATAAAAACGACGATAATGACGATAATAACGACGATATTAACGACGATAATAACGACGATAACAACGAAGATAATGATGATAATATCGACGACATTAACGACAATGATTATGACAAAATAACGACGATATTAACGACGATAATTATGAGGATAATAAGGACGATAACAACGATGATAATGACGATATTAACGACTATATTAACGACGATAATAACGACGATAATAACGACGATATTAACGACGATAATAACGTTGATAAAAAGAAGATAATGACAATAATAACGACGATATTAACGATGATATTTATGACGATAACAACGTAGATAATGACGATAATAACGACGACATTAACGACGATGATTATGACAAAATAACGACGATATTAACGACGATAATTATGAGGATGATAAGGACGATAACAACGATGATAATGACGATAATAACGACGATATTAACGACGATGTTTATGACAAAATAACGACGATATTAACGATAATAATTATGAGGATGATAAGGACGATAACAACGATGATAATGACGTTATTAACGACGATATTAACGACGATAATAACGACGATAATAACGACGATATTAACGACGATAATAACGACGATAAAAAGAAGATAATGACAATAATAACGACGATATTAACGATGATATTTATGACGATAACAACGTAGATAATGACGATAATAACGACGACATTAACGACGATGATTATGACAAAATAACGACGATATTAACGACGATAATTATGAGGATAATAAGGACGATAACAACGATGACAATGACGATATTAACGACGATAATAACGACTATAATTATGATGATAAAAACGACGATAATGACGATAATAACGACGATATTAACGACGATAATAACGACGATAACAACGAAGATAATGACGATAATATCGACGACATTAACGACGATGATTATGACAAAATAACGACGATATTAACGACGATAATTATGCGGATGATAAGGACGATAACAACGATGATAATGACGATAATAACGACGACATTAACAGCGATAATTATGTGGATTAATAAGGACGATAACAACGATTATAATGACGATATTAACGACGATATTAACGACGATAAAAAGAAGATAATGACAATAATAACGACGATATTAACGATGATATTTATGACGATAACAACGGAGATAATGACGATAATAACGACGACATTAACGACGATGATTATGACAAAATAACGACGATATTAACGACGATAATTATGAGGATAATAAGGACGATAACAACGATGATAATGACGATAATAACGACGATATTAACGACGATGTTTATGACAAAATAACGACGATATTAACGATAATAATTATGAGGATGATAAGGACGATAACAACGATGATAATGACGTTAATAACGACGATATTAACGACGATAATAACGACGATAATAACGACGATATTAACGACGATAATAACGACGATAAAAAGAAGATAATGACAATAATAACGACGATATTTACGATGATATTTATGACGATAACAACGTAGATAATGACGATAATAACGACGACATTAACGACGATGATTATGACAAAATAACGACGATATTAACGACGATAATTATGAGGATAATAAGGACGATAACAACGATGACAATGACGATATTAACGACGATAATAACGACTATAATTATGATGATAAAAACGACGATAATGACGATAATAACGACGATATTAACGAAGATAATAACGACGATAACAACGAAGATAATGACGATAATATCGACGACATTAACGACGATGATTATGACAAAATAACGACGATATTAACGACGATAATTATGAGGATGATAAGGACGATAACAACGATGATAATGACGATAATAACGACGACATTAACAGCGATACTTATGTGGATTAATAAGGACGATAACAACGATTATAATGACGATATTAACGACGATATTAACGACGATAAAAAGAAGATAATGACAATTATAACGACGATATTAACGATGATATTTATGACGATAACAACGGAGATAATGACGATAATAACGACGACATTAACGACGATGATTATGACAAAATAACGACGATATTAACGACGATAATTATGAGGATAATAAGGACGATAACAACGATGATAATGACGATATTAACGACGATATTAACGACGATAATAACGACGATAATAACGACGATATTAACGACGATAATAACGACGATAAAAAGAAGATAATGACAATAATAACGACGATATTAACGATGATATTTATGGCGATAACAACGTAGATAATGACGATAATAACGACGACATTAACGACGATGATTATGACAAAATAACGACGATATTAACGACGATAATCATGAGGATGATAAGGACGATAACAACGATGATAATGACGATAATTACGACGCTATTAACAGCGATAATTATGTGGATTAATAAGGACGATAACAACAAAGAAAATGACGATAATAACGACGACATTAACGACGATGATTATGACAAAATAACGACGTTATTAACGACGATAATTATGAGGATAATAAGGACGATAACAACGATGATAATGACGATATTAACGACGATATTAACGACGATAATAACGACGATAATAACGACGATATTAACGACGATAATAACGACGATAAAAAGAAGATAATGACAATAATAACGACGATATTAACGATGATATTTATGACGATAACAACGTAGATAATGACGATAATAACGACGACATTAACGACGATGATTATGACAAAATAACGACGATATTAACGACGATAATTATGAGGATAATAAGGACGATAACAACGATGATAATGACGATATTAACGACGATATTAACGACGATAATAACTACGATAATAACGACGATATTAACGACGATAATAACGACGATAAAAAGAAGATAATGACAATAATAACGACGATATTAACGATGATATTTATGACGATAACAACGTAGATAATGACGATAATAACGACGACATTAACGACGATGATTATGACAAAATAACGACGATATTAACGACGATAATTATGAGGATAATAAGGACGATAACAACGATGATAATGACGATATTAACGACGATATTAACGACGATAATAACGACGATAATAACGACGATATTAACGACGATAATAACGACGATAAAAAGAAGATAATGACAATAATAACGACGATATTAACGATGATATTTATGACGATAACAACGTAGATAATGACGATAATAACGACGACATTAACGACGATGATTATGACAAAATAACGACGATATTAACGACGATAATTATGAGGATGATAAAGACGATAACAACGATGATAATGACGATAATTACGACGACATTAACAGCGATAATTATGTGGATTAATAAGGACGATAACAACGAAGAAAATGACGATAATAACGACGACATTAACGACGATGATTATGACAAAATAACGACGATATTAACGACGATAATTATGAGGATAATAAGGACGATAACAACGATGATAATGACGATATTAACGACGATATTAACGACGATAATAACGACGATAATAACGACGATATTAACGACGATAATAACGACGATAAAAAGAAGATAATGACAATAATAACGACGATATTAATAACGACGATAATAACGACGATAACAACGAAGATAATGACGATAATATCGACGACATTAACGACGATGATTATGACAAAATAACGACGATATTAACGACGATAATTATGAGGATAATAAGGACGATAACAACGATGATAATGACGATATTAACGACGATATTAACGACGATAATAACGACGATAATAACGACGATATTAACGACGATAATAACGACGATAAAAAGAAGATAATGACAATAATAACGACGATATTAACGATGATATTTATGACGATGACAACGTAGATAATGACGATAATAACGACGACATTAACGACGATGATTATGACAAAATAACGAAGATATTAACGACGATAATTATGAGGATGATAAGGACGATAACAACGATGATAATGACGATAATAACGACGATATTAACGACGATGTTTATGACAAAATAACGACGATATTAACGATAATAATTATGAGGATGATAAGGACGATAACAACGATGATAATGACGATATTAACGACGATATTAACGACGATAATAAAGACGATAATAACGACGATATTAACGACGATAATAACGACGATAAAAAGAAGATAATGACAATAATAACGACGATATTAACGATGATATTTATGACGATAACAACGTAGATAATGACGATAATAACGACGACATTAACGACGATGATTATGACAAAATAACGACGATATTAACGACGATAATTATGAGGATAATAAGGACGATAACAACGATGACAATGACGATATTAACGACGATAATAACGACTATAATTATGATGATAAAAACGACGATAATGACGATAATAACGACGATATTAACGACGATAATAACGACGATAACAACGAAGATAATGACGATAATATCGACGACATTAACGACGATGATTATGACAAAATAACGACGATATTAACGACGATAATTATGAGGATAATAAGGACGATAACAACGATGATAATGACGATATTAACGACGATATTAACGACGATAATAACGACGATAATAACGACGATATTAACGACGATAATAACGACGATAAAAAGAAGATAATGACAATAATAACGACGATATTAACGATGATATTTATGACGATGACAACGTAGATAATGACGATAATAACGACGACATTAACGACGATGATTATGACAAAATAACGAAGATATTAACGACGATAATTATGAGGATGATAAGGACGATAACAACGATGATAATGACGATAATAACGACGATATTAACGACGATAATAACGACGATAACAACGAAGATAATGACGATAATATCGACGACATTAACGACAATGATTATGACAAAATAACGACGATATTAACGACGATAATTATGAGGATAATAAGGACGATAACAACGATGACAATGACGATATTAACGACTATAATTATGATGATAAAAACGACGATAATGACGATAATAACGACGATATTAACGACGATAATAACGACGATAACAACGAAGATAATGACGATAATATCGACGACATTAACGACAATGATTATGACAAAATAACGACGATATTAACGACGATAATTATGAGAATAATAAGGACGATAACAACGATGATAATGACGATATTAACGACTATATTAACGACGATAATAACGACGATAATAACGACGATATTAACGACGATAATAACGTTGATAAAAAGAAGATAATGACAATAATAACGACGATATTAACGATGATATTTATGACGATAACAACGTAGATAATGACGATAATAACGACGACATTAACGACGATGATTATGACAAAATAACGACGATATTAACGACGATAATTATGAGGATGATAAGGACGATAACAACGATGATAATGACGATAATAACGACGATATTAACGACGATGTTTATGACAAAATAACGACGATATTAACGATAATAATTATGAGGATGATAAGGACGATAACAACGATGATAATGACGTTATTAACGACGATATTAACGACGATAATAACGACGATAATTACGACGATATTAACGACGATAATAACGACGATAAAAAGAAGATAATGACAATAATAACGACGATATTAACGATGATATTTATGACGATAACAACGTAGATAATGACGATAATAACGACGACATTAACGACGATGATTATGACAAAATAACGACGATATTAACGACGATAATTATGAGGATAATAAGGACGATAACAACGATGACAATGACGATATTAACGACGATAATAACGACTATAATTATGATGATAAAAACGACGATAATGACGATAATAACGACGATATTAACGACGATAATAACGACGATAACAACGAAGATAATGACGATAATATCGACGACATTAACGACGATGATTATGACAAAATAACGACGATATTAACGACGATAATTATGCGGATGATAAGGACGATAACAACGATGATAATGACGATAATAACGACGACATTAACAGCGATAATTATGTGGATTAATAAGGACGATAACAACGATTATAATGACGATATTAACGACGATATTAACGACGATAAAAAGAAGATAATGACAATAATAACGACGATATTAACGATGATATTTATGACGATAACAACGGAGATAATGACGATAATAACGACGACATTAACGACGATGATTATGACAAAATAACGACGATATTAACGACGATAATTATGAGGATGATAAAGACGATAACAACGATGATAATGACGATAATTACGACGACATTAACAGCGATAATTATGTGGATTAATAAGGACGATAACAACGAAGAAAATGACGATAATAACGACGACATTAACGACGATGATTATGACAAATTAACGACGATATTAACGACGATAATTATGAGGATAATAAGGACGATAACAACGATGATAATGACGATATTAACGACGATATTAACGACGATAATAACGACGATAATAACGACGATATTAACGACGATAATAACGACGATAAAAAGAAGATAATGACAATAATAACGACGATATTAACGCTGATATTTATGACGATAACAACGTAGATAATGACGATAATAACGACGACATTAACGACGATGATTATGACAAAATAACGACGATATTAACGACGATAATTATGAGGATAATAAGGACGATAACAACGATGACAATGACGATATTAACGACGATAATAACGACTATAATTATGATGATAAAAACGACGATAATGACGATAATAACGACGATATTAACGACGATAATAACGACGATAACAACGAAGATAATGACGATAATATCGACGACATTAACGACGATGATTATGACAAAATAACGACGATATTAACGACGATAATTATGAGGATAATAAGGACGATAACAACGATGATAATGACGATATTAACGACGATATTAACGACGATAATAACGACGATAATAACGACGATATTAACGACGATAATAACGACGATAAAAAGAAGATAATGACAATAATAACGACGATATTAACGATGATATTTATGACGATGACAACGTAGATAATGACGATAATAACGACGACATTAACGACGATGATTATGACAAAATAACGAAGATATTAACGACGATAATTATGAGGATGATAAGGACGATAACAACGATGATAATGACGATAATAACGACGATATTAACGACGATGTTTATGACAAAATAACGACGATATTAACGATAATAATTATGAGGATGATAAGGACGATAACAACGATGATAATGACGATATTAACGACGATATTAACGACGATAATAAAGACGATAATAACGACGATATTAACGACGATAATAACGACGATAAAAAGAAGATAATGACAATAATAACGACGATATTAACGATGATATTTATGACGATAACAACGTAGATAATGACGATAATAACGACGACATTAACGACGATGATTATGACAAAATAACGACGATATTAACGACGATAATTATGAGGATAATAAGGACGATAACAACGATGACAATGACGATATTAACGACTATAATTATGATGATAAAAACGACGATAATGACGATAATAACGACGATATTAACGACGATAATAACGACGATAACAACGAAGATAATGTCGATAATATCGACGACATTAACGACAATGATTATGACAAAATAACGACGATATTAACGACGATAATTATGAGGATAATAAGGACGATAACAACGATGATAATGACGATATTAACGACTATATTAACGACGATAATAACGACGATAATAACGACGATATTAACGACGATAATAACGTTGATAAAAAGAAGATAATGACAATAATAACGACGATATTAACGATGATATTTATGACGATAACAACGTAGATAATGACGATAATAACGACGACATTAACGACGATGATTATGACAAAATAACGACGATATTAACGACGATAATTATGAGGATGATAAGGACGATAACAACGATGATAATGACGATAATAACGACGATATTAACGACGATGTTTATGACAAAATAACGACGATATTAACGATAATAATTATGAGGATGATAAGGACGATAACAACGATGATAATGACGTTATTAACGACGATATTAACGACGATAATAACGACGATAATTACGACGATATTAACGACGATAATAACGACGATAAAAAGAAGATAATGACAATAATAACGACGATATTAACGATGATATTTATGACGATAACAACGTAGATAATGACGATAATAACGACGACATTAACGACGATGATTATGACAAAATAACGACGATATTAACGACGATAATTATGAGGATAATAAGGACGATAACAACGATGACAATGACGATATTAACGACGATAATAACGACTATAATTATGATGATAAAAACGACGATAATGACGATAATAACGACGATATTAACGACGATAATAACGACGATAACAACGAAGATAATGACGATAATATCGACGACATTAACGACGATGATTATGACAAAATAACGACGATATTAACGACGATAATTATGCGGATGATAAGGACGATAACAACGATGATAATGACGATAATAACGACGACATTAACAGCGATAATTATGTGGATTAATAAGGACGATAACAACGATTATAATGACGATATAACGACGATATTAACGACGATAAAAAGAAGATAATGACAATAATAACGACGATATTAACGATGATATTTATGACGATAACAACGGAGATAATGACGATAATAACGACGACATTAACGACGATGATTATGACAAAATAACGACGATATTAACGACGATAATTATGAGGATAATAAGGACGATAACAACGATGATAATGACGATAATAACGACGATATTAACGACGATGTTTATGACAAAATAACGACGATATTAACGATAATAATTATGAGGATGATAAGGACGATAACAACGATGATAATGACGTTATTAACGACGATATTAACGACGATAATAACGACGATAATAACGGCGATATTAACGACGATAATAACGACGATAAAAAGAAGATAATGACAATAATAACGACGATATTAACGATGATATTTATGACGATAACAACGTAGATAATGACGATAATAACGACGACATTAACGACGATGATTATGACAAAATAACGACGATATTAACGACGATAATTATGAGGATAATAAGGACGATAACAACGATGACAATGACGATATTAACGACGATAATAACGACTATAATTATGATGATAAAAACGACGATAATGACGATAATAACGACGATATTAACGACGATAATAACGACGATAACAACGACGATAATGACGATAATATCGACGACATTAACGACGATGATTATGACAAAATAACGACGATATTAACGACGATAATTATGCGGATGATAAGGACGATAACAACGATAATAATGACGATAATAACGACGACATTAACAGCGATAATTATGTGGATTAATGAGACGATAACAACGATTATAATGACGATATTAACGACGATATTAACGACGATAAAAAGAAGATAATGACAATAATAACGACGATATTAACGATGATATTTATGACGATAACAACGTAGATAATGACGATAATAACGACGACATTAACGACGATGATTATGACAAAATAACGACGATATTAACGACGATAATTATGAGGATGATAAGGACGATAACAACGATGATAATGACGATAATAACGACGATATTAACGACGATGTTTATGACAAAATAACGACGATATTAACGATAATAATTATGAGGATGATAAGGACGATAACAACGATGATAATGACGTTATTAACGACGATATTAACGACGATAATAACGACGATAATTACGACGATATTAACGACGATAATAACGACGATAAAAAGAAGATAATGACAATAATAACGACGATATTAACGATGATATTTATGACGATAACAACGTAGATAATGACGATAATAACGACGACATTAACGACGATGATTATGACAAAATAACGACGATATTAACGACGATAATTATGAGGATAATAAGGACGATAACAACGATGACAATGACGATATTAACGACGATAATAACGACTATAATTATGATGATAAAAACGACGATAATGACGATAATAACGACGATATTAACGACGATAATAACGACGATAACAACGAAGATAATGACGATAATATCGACGACATTAACGACGATGATTATGACAAAATAACGACGATATTAACGACGATAATTATGCGGATGATAAGGACGATAACAACGATGATAATGACGATAATAACGACGACATTAACAGCGATAATTATGTGGATTAATAAGGACGATAACAACGATTATAATGACGATATAAACGACGATATTAACGACGATAAAAAGAAGATAATGACAATAATAACGACGATATTAACGATGATATTTATGACGATAACAACGGAGATAATGACGATAATAACGACGACATTAACGACGATGATTATGACAAAATAACGACGATATTAACGACGATAATTATGAGGATAATAAGGACGATAACAACGATGATAATGACGATAATAACGACGATATTAACGACGATGTTTATGACAAAATAACGACGATATTAACGATAATAATTATGAGGATGATAAGGACGATAACAACGATGATAATGACGTTATTAACGACGATATTAACGACGATAATAACGACGATAATAACGGCGATATTAACGACGATAATAACGACGATAAAAAGAAGATAATGACAATAATAACGACGATATTAACGATGATATTTATGACGATAACAACGTAGATAATGACGATAATAACGACGACATTAACGACGATGATTATGACAAAATAACGACGATATTAACGACGATAATTATGAGGATAATAAGGACGATAACAACGATGACAATGACGATATTAACGACGATAATAACGACTATAATTATGATGATAAAAACGACGATAATGACGATAATAACGACGATATTAACGACGATAATAACGACGATAACAACGACGATAATGACGATAATATCGACGACATTAACGACGATGATTATGACAAAATAACGACGATATTAACGACGATAATTATGCGGATGATAAGGACGATAACAACGATAATAATGACGATAATAACGACGACATTAACAGCGATAATTATGTGGATTAATGAGACGATAACAACGATTATAATGACGATATTAACGACGATATTAACGACGATAAAAAGAAGATAATGACAATAATAACGACGATATTAACGATGATATTTATGACGATAACAACGTAGATAATGACGATAATAACGACGACATTAACGACGATGATTATGACAAAATAACGACGATATTAACGACGATAATTATGAGGATGATAAGGACGATAACAACGATGATAATGACGATAATAACGACGATATTAACGACGATGTTTATGACAAAATAACGACGATATTAACGATAATAATTATGAGGATGATAAGGACGATAACAACGATGATAATGACGTTATTAACGACGATATTAACGACGATAATAACGACGATAATTACGACGATATTAACGTCGATAATAACGACGATAAAAAGAAGATAATGACAATAATAACGACGATATTAACGATGATATTTATGACGATAACAACGTAGATAATGACGATAATAACGACGACATTAACGACGATGATTATGACAAAATAACGACGATATTAACGACGATAATTATGAGGATAATAAGGACGATAACAACGATGACAATGACGATATTAACGACGATAATAACGACTATAATTATGATGATAAAAACGACGATAATGACGATAATAACGACGATATTAACGACGATAATAACGACGATAACAACGAAGATAATGACGATAATATCGACGACATTAACGACGATGATTATGACAAAATAACGACGATATTAACGACGATAATTATGCGGATGATAAGGACGATAACAACGATGATAATGACGATAATAACGACGACATTAACAGCGATAATTATGTGGATTAATAAGGACGATAACAACGATTATAATGACGATATTAACGACGATATTAACGACGATAAAAAGAAGATAATGACAATAATAACGACGATATTAACGATGATATTTATGACGATAACAACGGAGATAATGACGATAATAACGACGACATTAACGACGATGATTATGACAAAATAACGACGATATTAACGACGATAATTATGAGGATAATAAGGACGATAACAACGATGATAATGACGATAATAACGACGATATTAACGACGATGTTTATGACAAAATAACGACGATATTAACGATAATAATTATGAGGATGATAAGGACGATAACAACGATGATAATGACGTTATTAACGACGATATTAACGACGATAATAACGACGATAATAACGACGATATTAACGACGATAATAACGACGATAAAAAGAAGATAATGACAATAATAACGACGATATTAACGATGATATTTATGACGATAACAACGTAGATAATGACGATAATAACGACGACATTAACGACGATGATTATGACAAAATAACGACGATATTAACGACGATAATTATGAGGATAATAAGGACGATAACAACGATGACAATGACGATATTAACGACGATAATAACGACTATAATTATGATGATAAAAACGACGATAATGACGATAGTAACGACGATATTAACGACGATAATAACGACGATAACAACGACGATAATGACGATAATATCGACGACATTAACGACGATGATTATGACAAAATAACGACGATATTAACGACGATAATTATGAGGATGATAAGGACGATAACAACGATAATAATGACGATAATAACGACGACATTAACAGCGATAATTATGTGGATTAATGAGACGATAACAACGATTATAATGACGATATTAACGACGATATTAACGACGATAAAAAGAAGATAATGACAATAATAACGACGATATTAACGATGATATTTATGACGATAACAACGTAGATAATGACGATAATAACGACGACATTAACGACGATGATTATGACAAAATAACGACGATAATAACGACGATATTAACGACGATAATAACGACGATAAAAAGAAGATAATGACAATAATAACGACGATATTAACGATGATATTTATGACGATAACAACGTAGATAATGACGATAATAACGACGACATTAACGACGATGATTATGACAAAATAACGACGATATTAACGACGATAATTATGAGGATGATAAAGACGATAACAACGATGATAATGACGATAATTACGACGACATTAACAGCGATAATTATGTGGATTAATAAGGACGATAACAACGAAGAAAATGACGATAATAACGACGACATTAACGACGATGATTATGACAAAATAACGACGATATTAACGACGATAATTATGAGGATAATAAGGACGATAACAACGATGATAATGACGATATTAACGACGATATTAACGACGATAATAACGACGATAATAACGACGATATTAACGACGATTATAACGACGATAAAAAGAAGATAATGACAATAATAACGACGATATTAACGCTGATATTTATGACGATAACAACGTAGATAATGACGATAATAACGACGACATTAACGACGATGATTATGACAAAATAACGACGATATTAACGACGATAATTATGAGGATAATAAGGACGATAACAACGATGACAATGACGATATTAACGAAGATAATAACGACTATAATTATGATGATAAAAACGACGATAATGACGATAATAACGACGATATTAACGACGATAATAACGACGATAACAACGAAGATAATGACGATAATATCGACGACATTAACGACAATGATTATGACAAAATAACGACGATATTAACGACGATAATTATGAGGATAATAAGGACGATAACAACGATGATAATGACGATATTAACGACTATATTAACGACGATAATAACGACGATAATAACGACGATATTAACGACGATAATAACGTTGATAAAAAGAAGATAATGACAATAATAACGACGATATTAACGATGATATTTATGACGATAACAACGTAGATAATGACGATAATAACGACGACATTAACGACGATGATTATGACAAAATAACGACGATATTAACGACGATAATTATGAGGATGATAAGGACGATAACAACGATGATAATGACGATAATAACGACGATATTAACGACGATGTTTATGACAAAATAACGACGATATTAACGATAATAAGTATGAGGATGATAAGGACGATAACAACGATGATAATGACGTTATTAACGACGATATTAACGACGATAATAACGACGATAATTACGACGATATTAACGACGATAATAACGACGATAAAAAGAAGATAATGACAATAATAACGACGATATTAACGATGATATTTATGACGATAACAACGTAGATAATGACGATAATAACGACGACATTAACGACGATGATTATGACAAAATAACGACGATATTAACGACGATAATTATGAGGATAATAAGGACGATAACAACGATGACAATGACGATATTAACGACGATAATAACGACTATAATTATGATGATAAAAACGACGATAATGACGATAATAACGACGATATTAACGACGATAATAACGACGATAACAACGAAGATAATGACGATAATATCGACGACATTAACGACGATGATTATGACAAAATAACGACGATATTAACGACGATAATTATGCGGATGATAAGGACGATAACAACGATGATAATGACGATAATAACGACGACATTAACAGCGATAATTATGTGGATTAATAAGGACGATAACAACGATTATAATGACGATATTAACGACGATATTAACGACGATAAAAAGAAGATAATGACAATAATAACGACGATATTAACGATGATATTTATGACGATAACAACGGAGATAATGACGATAATAACGACGACATTAACGATGATGATTATGACAAAATAACGACGATATTAACGACGATAATTATGAGGATAATAAGGACGATAACAACGATGATAATGACGATAATAACGACGATATTAACGACGATGTTTATGACAAAATAACGACGATATTAACGATAATAAGTATGAGGATGATAAGGACGATAACAACGATGATAATGACGTTATTAACGACGATATTAACGACGATAATAACGACGATAATTACGACGATATTAACGACGATAATAACGACGATAAAAAGAAGATAATGACAATAATAACGACGATATTAACGATGATATTTATGACGATAACAACGTAGATAATGACGATAATAACGACGACATTAACGACGATGATTATGACAAAATAACGACGATATTAACGACGATAATTATGAGGATAATAAGGACGATAACAACGATGACAATGACGATATTAACGACGATAATAACGACTATAATTATGATGATAAAAACGACGATAATGACGATAATAACGACGATATTAACGACGATAATAACGACGATAACAACGACGATAATGACGATAATATCGACGACATTAACGACGATGATTATGACAAAATAACGACGATATTAACGACGATAATTATGCGGATGATAAGGACGATAACAACGATAATAATGACGATAATAACGACGACATTAACAGCGATAATTATGTGGATTAATGAGACGATAACAACGATTATAATGACGATATTAACGACGATATTAACGACGATAAAAAGAAGATAATGACAATAATAACGACGATATTAACGATGATATTTATGACGATAACAACGTAGATAATGACGATAATAACGACGACATTAACGACGATGATTATGACAAAATAACGACGATAATAACGACGATATTAACGACGATAATAACGACGATAAAAAGAAGATAATGACAATAATAACGACGATATTAACGATGATATTTATGACGATAACAACGTAGATAATGACGATAATAACGACGACATTAACGACGATGATTATGACAAAATAACGACGATATTAACGACGATAATTATGAGGATGATAAGGACGATATCAACGATGATAATGACGATAATAACGACGATATTAACGACGATGTTTATGACAAAATAACGACGATATTAACGATAATAATTATGAGGATGATAAGGACGATAACAACGATGGTAATGACGTTATTAACGACGATATTAACGACGATAATAACGACGATAATAACGACGATATTAACGAAGATAATAACGACGATAAAAAGAAGATAATGACAATAATAACGACGATATTAACGATGATATTTATGACGAAAACAACGTAGATAATGACGATAATAACGACGACATTAACGACGATGATTATGACAAAATAACGACGATATTAACGACGATAATTATGAGGATAATAAGGACGATAACAACGATGATAATGACGATATTAACGACGATATTAACGACGATAATAACGACGATAATAACGACGATATTAACGACGATAATAACGACGATAAAAAGAAGATAATGACAATAATAACGACGATATTAACGACGATAATAACGACGATAACAACGAAGATAATGACGATAATATCGACGACATTAACGACGATGATTATGACAAAATAACGACGATATTAACGACGATAATTATGAGAATGATAAGGACGATAACAACGATGATAATGACGATAATAACGACGACATTAACAGCGATAATTATGTGGATTAATAAGGACGATAACAACGATTATAATGTCGATATTAACGACGATATTAACGACGATAAAAAGAAGATAATGACAATAATAACGACGATATTAACGATGATATTTATGACGATAACAACGGAGATAATGACGATAATAACGACGACATTAACGACGATGATTATGACAAAATAACGACGATATTAACGACGATAATTATGAGGATAATAAGGACGATAACAACGATGATAATGACGATATTAACGATGATATTAACGACGATAATAACGACGATAATAACGACGATAATAACGACGATATTAACGACGATAATAACGACGATAAAAAGAAGATAATGACAATAATAACGACGATATTAACGATGATATTTATGACGATAACAACGTAGATAATGACGATAATAACGACGACATTAACGACGATGATTATGACAAAATAACGACGATATTAACGACGATAATTATGAGGATAATAAGGACGATAACAACGATGACAATGACGATATTAACGACGATAATAACGACTATAATTATGATGATAAAAACGACGATGATGACGATAATAACGACGATATTAACGAAGATAATAACGACGATAACAACGAAGATAATGACGATAATATCGACGACATTAACGACGATGATTATGACAAAATAACGACGATATTAACGACGATAATTATGAGGATGATAAGGACGATAACAACGATGATAATGACGATAATAACGACGACATTAACAGCGATAATTATGTGGATTAATAAGGACGATAACAACGATTATAATGACGATATTAACGACGATATTAACGACGATAAAAAGAAGATAATGACAATAATAACGACGATATTAACGATGATATTTATGACGATAACAACGGAGATAATGACGATAATAACGACGACATTAACGACGATGATTATGACAAAATAACGACGATATTAACGACGATAATTATGAGGATAATAAGGACGATAACAACGATGATAATGACGATAATTACGACGACATTAACAGCGATAATTATGTGGATTAATAAGGACGATAACAACGAAGAAAATGACGATAATAACGACGATATTAACGACGATAAAAAGAAGATAATGACAATAATAACGACGATATTAACGATGATATTTATGACGATAACAACGGAGATAATGACGATAATAACGACGACATTAACGACGATGATTATGACAAAATAACGACGATATTAACGACGATAATTATGAGGATAATAAGGACGATAACAACGATGATAATGACGATAATAACGACGATATTAACGACGATGTTTATGACAAAATAACGACGATATTAACGATAATAATTATGAGGATGATAAGGACGATAACAACGATGATAATGACGTTATTAACGACGATATTAACGACGATAATAACGACGATAATAACGACGATATTAACGACGATAATAACGACGATAAAAAGAAGATAATGACAATAATAACGTCGTTATTAACGATGATATTTATGACGATAACAACGTAGATAATGACGATAATAACGACGACATTAACGACGATGATTATGACAAAATAACGACGATATTAACGACGATAATTATGAGGATAATAAGGACGATAACAACGATGACAATGACGATATTAACGACGATAATAACGACTATAATTATGATGATAAAAACGACGATAATGACGATAATAACGACGATATTAACGACGATAATAACGACGATAACAACGACGATAATGACGATAATATCGACGACATTAACGACGATGATTATGACAAAATAACGACGATATTAACGACGATAATTATGCGGATGATAAGGACGATAACAACGATAATAATGACGATAATAACGACGACATTAACAGCGATAATTATGTGGATTAATGAGACGATAACAACGATTATAATGACGATATTAACGACGATATTAACGACGATAAAAAGAAGATAATGACAATAATAACGACGATATTAACGATGATATTTATGACGATAACAACGTAGATAATGACGATAATAACGACGACATTAAAGACGATGATTATGACAAAATAACGACGATATTAACGACGATAATTATGAGGATGATAAAGACGATAACAACGATGATAATGACGATAATTACGACGACATTAACAGCGATAATTATGTGGATTAATAAGGACGATAACAACGAAGAAAATGACGATAATAACGACGACATTAACGACGATGATTATGACAAAATAACGACGATATTAACGACGATAATTATGAGGATAATAAGGACGATAACAACGATGATAATGACGATATTAACGACGATATTAACGACGATAATAACGACGATAATAACGACGATATTAACGACGATTATAACGACGATAAAAAGAAGATAATGACAATAATAACGACGATATTAACGCTGATATTTATGACGATAACAACGGAGATAATGACGATAATAACGACGACATTAACGATGATGATTATGACAAAATAACGACGATATTAACGACGATAATTATGAGGATAATAAGGACGATAACAACGATGATAATGACGATAATAACGACGATATTAACGACGATGTTTATGACAAAATAACGACGATATTAACGATAATAATTATGAGGATGATAAGGACGATAACAACGATGATAATGACGTTATTAACGACGATATTAACGACGATAATAACGACGATAATAACGACGATATTAACGACGATAATAACGACGATAAAAAGAAGATAATGACAATAATAACGACGATATTAACGATGATATTTATGACGATAACAACGTAGATAATGACGATAATAACGACGACATTAACGACGATGATTATGACAAAATAACGACGATATTAACGACGATAATTATGAGGATAATAAGGACGATAACAACGATGACAATGACGATATTAACGACGATAATAACGACTATAATTATGATGATAAAAACGACGATAATGACGATAATAACGACGATATTAACGACGATAATAACGACGATAACAACGACGATAATGACGATAATATCGACGACATTAACGACGATGATTATGACAAAATAACGACGATATTAACGACGATAATTATGCGGATGATAAGGACGATAACAACGATAATAATGACGATAATAACGACGACATTAACAGCGATAATTATGTGGATTAATGAGACGATAACAACGATTATAATGACGATATTAACGACGATATTAACGACGATAAAAAGAAGATAATGACAATAATAACGACGATATTAACGATGATATTTATGACGATAACAACGTAGATAATGACGATAATAACGACGACATTAACGACGATGATTATGACAAAATAACGACGATAATAACGACGATATTAACGACGATAATAACGACGATAAAAAGAAGATAATGACAATAATAACGACGATATTAACGATGATATTTATGACGATAACAACGTAGATAATGACGATAATAACGACGACATTAACGACGATGATTATGACAAAATAACGACGATATTAACGACGATAATTATGAGGATGATAAGGACGATATCAACGATGATAATGACGATAATAACGACGATATTAACGACGATGCTTATGACAAAATAACGACGATATTAACGATAATAATTATGAGGATGATAAGGACGATAACAACGATGGTAATGACGTTATTAACGACGATATTAACGACGATAATAACGACGATAATAACGACGATATTAACGAAGATAATAACGACGATAAAAAGAAGATAATGACAATAATAACGACGATATTAACGATGATATTTATGACGAAAACAACGTAGATAATGACGATAATAACGACGACATTAACGACGATGATTATGACAAAATAACGACGATATTAACGACGATAATTATGAGGATAATAAGGACGATAACAACGATGATAATGACGATATTAACGACGATATTAACGACGATAATAACGACGATAATAACGACGATATTAACGACGATAATAACGACGATAAAAAGAAGATAATGACAATAATAACGACGATATTAACGACGATAATAACGACGATAACAACGAAGATAATGACGATAATATCGACGACATTAACGACGATGATTATGACAAAATAACGACGATATTAACGACGATAATTATGAGAATGATAAGGACGATAACAACGATGATAATGACGATAATAACGACGACATTAACAGCGATAATTATGTGGATTAATAAGGACGATAACAACGATTATAATGTCGATATTAACGACGATATTAACGACGATAAAAAGAAGATAATGACAATAATAACGACGATATTAACGATGATATTTATGACGATAACAACGGAGATAATGACGATAATAACGACGACATTAACGACGATGATTATGACAAAATAACGACGATATTAACGACGATAATTATGAGGATAATAAGGACGATAACAACGATGATAATGACGATATTAACGATGATATTAAAGACGATAATAACGACGATAATAACGACGATAATAACGACGATATTAACGACGATAATAACGACGATAAAAAGAAGATAATGACAATAATAACGACGATATTAACGATGATATTTATGACGATAACAACGTAGATAATGACGATAATAACGACGACATTAACGACGATGATTATGACAAAATAACGACGATATTAACGACGATAATTATGAGGATAATAAGGACGATAACAACGATGACAATGACGATATTAACGACGATAATAACGACTATAATTATGATGATAAAAACGACGATAATGACGATAATAACGACGATATTAACGAAGATAATAACGACGATAACAACGAAGATAATGACGATAATATCGACGACATTAACGACGATGATTATGACAAAATAACGACGATATTAACGACGATAATTATGAGGATGATAAGGACGATAACAACGATGATAATGACGATAATAACGACGACATTAACAGCGATAATTATGTGGATTAATAAGGACGATAACAACGATTATAATGACGATATTAACGACGATATTAACGACGATAAAAAGAAGATAATGACAATAATAACGACGATATTAACGATGATATTTATGACGATAACAACGGAGATAATGACGATAATAACGACGACATTAACGACGATGATTATGACAAAATAACGACGATATTAACGACGATAATTATGAGGATAATAAGGACGATAACAACGATGATAATGACGATAATTACGACGACATTAACAGCGATAATTATGTGGATTAATAAGGACGATAACAACGAAGAAAATGACGATAATAACGACGATATTAACGACGATAAAAAGAAGATAATGACAATAATAACGACGATATTAACGATGATATTTATGACGATAACAACGGAGATAATGACGATAATAACGACGACATTAACGACGATGATTATGACAAAATAACGACGATATTAACGACGATAATTATGAGGATAATAAGGACGATAACAACGATGATAATGACGATAATAACGACGATATTAACGACGATGTTTATGACAAAATAACGACGATATTAACGATAATAATTATGAGGATGATAAGGACGATAACAACGATGATAATGACGTTATTAACGACGATATTAACGACGATAATAACGACGATAATAACGACGATATTAACGACGATAATAACGACGATAAAAAGAAGATAATGACAATAATATCGTCGTTATTAACGATGATATTTATGACGATAACAACGTAGATAATGACGATAATAACGACGACATTAACGACGATGATTATGACAAAATAACGACGATATTAACGACGATAATTATGAGGATAATAAGGACGATAACAACGATGACAATGACGATATTAACGACGATAATAACGACTATAATTATGATGATAAAAACGACGATAATGACGATAATAACGACGATATTAACGACGATAATAACGACGATAACAACGACGATAATGACGATAATATCGACGACATTAACGACGATGATTATGACAAAATAACGACGATATTAACGACGATAATTATGCGGATGATAAGGACGATAACAACGATAATAATGACGATAATAACGACGACATTAACAGCGATAATTATGTGGATTAATGAGACGATAACAACGATTATAATGACGATATTAACGACGATATTAACGACGATAAAAAGAAGATAATGACAATAATAACGACGATATTAACGATGATATTTATGACGATAACAACGTAGATAATGACGATAATAACGACGACATTAACGACGATGATTATGACAAAATAACGACGATATTAACGACGATAATTATGAGGATGATAAAGACGATAACAACGATGATAATGACGATAATTACGACGACATTAACAGCGATAATTATGTGGATTAATAAGGACGATAACAACGAAGAAAATGACGATAATAACGACGATATTAACGACGATAAAAAGAAGATAATGACAATAATAACGACGATATTAACGATGATATTTATGAAGATAACAACGTAGATAATGACGATAATAACGACGACATTAACGACGATGATTATGACAAAATAACGACGATATTAACGACGATAATTATGAGGATAATAAGGACGATAACAACGATGACAATGACGATATTAACGACTATAATTATGATGATAAAAACGACGATAATGACGATAATAACGACGATATTAACGACGATAATAACGACGATAACAACGAAGATAATGACGATAATATCGACGACATTAACGACAATGATTATGACAAAATAACGACGATATTAACGACGATAATTATGAGGATAATAAGGACGATAACAACGATGATAATGACGATATTAACGACTATATTAACGACGATAATAACGACGATAATAACGACGATATTAACGACGATAATAACGTTGATAAAAAGAAGATAATGACAATAATAACGACGATATTAACGATGATATTTATGACGATAACAACGTAGATAATGACGATAATAACGACGACATTAACGACGATGATTATGACAAAATAACGACGATATTAACGACGATAATTATGAGGATGATAAGGACGATAACAACGATGATAATGACGATAATAACGACGATATTAACGACGATGTTTATGACAAAATAACGACGATATTAACGATAATAATTATGAGGATGATAAGGACGATAACAACGATGATAATGACGTTATTAACGACGATATTAACGACGATAATAACGACGATAATTATGACGATATTAACGACGATAATAACGACGATAAAAAGAAGATAATGACAATAATAACGACGATATTAACGATGATATTTATGACGATAACAACGTAGATAATGACGATAATAACGACGACATTAACGACGATGATTATGACAAAATAACGACGATATTAACGACGATAATTATGAGGATAATAAGGACGATAACAACGATGACAATGACGATATTAACGACGATAATAACGACTATAATTATGATGATAAAAACGACGATAATGACGATAATAACGACGATATTAACGACGATAATAACGACGATAACAACGAAGATAATGACGATAATATCGACGACATTAACGACGATGATTATGACAAAATAACGACGATATTAACGACGATAATTATGCGGATGATAAGGACGATAACAACGATGATAATGACGATAATAACGACGACATTAACAGCGATAATTATGTGGATTAATAAGGACGATAACAACGATTATAATGACGATATTAACGACGATATTAACGACGATAAAAAGAAGATAATGACAATAATAACGACGATATTAACGATGATATTTATGACGATAACAACGGAGATAATGACGATAATAACGACGACATTAACGACGATGATTATGACAAAATAACGACGATATTAACGACGATAATTATGAGGATAATAAGGACGATAACAACGATGATAATGACGATAATAACGACGATATTAACGACGATGTTTATGACAAAATAACGACGATATTAACGATAATAATTATGAGGATGATAAGGACGATAACAACGATGATAATGACGTTATTAACTACGATATTAACGACGATAATAACGACGATAATAACGACGATATTAACGACGATAATAACGACGATAAAAAGAAGATAATGACAATAATAACGACGATATTAACGATGATATTTATGACGATAACAACGTAGATAATGACGATAATAACGACGACATTAACGACGATGATTATGACAAAATAACGACGATATTAACGACGATAATTATGAGGATAATAAGGACGATAACAACGATGACAATGACGATATTAACGACGATAATAACGACTATAATTATGATGATAAAAACGACGATAATGACGATAATAACGACGATATTAACGACGATAATAACGACGATAACAACGACGATAATGACGATAATATCGACGACATTAACGACGATGATTATGACAAAATATCGACGATATTAACGACGATAATTATGCGGATGATAAGGACGATAACAACGATAATAATGACGATAATAACGACGACATTAACAGCGATAATTATGTGGATTAATGAGACGATAACAACGATTATAATGACGATATTAACGACGATATTAACGACGATAAAAAGAAGATAATGACAATAATAACGACGATATTAACGATGATATTTATGACGATAACAACGTAGATAATGACGATAATAACGACGACATTAACGACGATGATTATGACAAAATAACGACGATAATAACGACGATATTAACGACGATAATAACGACGATAAAAAGAAGATAATGACAATAATAACGACGATATTAACGATGATATTTATGACGATAACAACGTAGATAATGACGATAATAACGACGACATTAACGACGATGATTATGACAAAATAACGACGATATTAACGACGATAATTATGAGGATAATAAGGACGATAACAACGATGACAATGACGATATTAACGACGATAATAACGACTATAATTATGATGATAAAAACGACGATAATGACGATAATAACGACGATATTAACGAAGATAATAGCGACGATAACAACGAAGATAATGACGATAATATCGACGACATTAACGACGATGATTATGACAAAATAACGACGATATTAACGACGATAATTATGAGGATGATAAGGACGATAACAACGATGATAATGACGATAATAACGACGACATTAACAGCGATACTTATGTGGATTAATAAGGACGATAACAACGATTATAATGACGATATTAACGACGATATTAACGACGATAAAAAGAAGATAATGACAATTATAACGACTATATTAACGATGATATTTATGACGATAACAACGTAGATAATGACGATAATAACGACGACAATAACGACGATGATTATGACAAAATAACGACGATATTAACGACGATAATTATGAGGATAATAAGGACGATAACAACGATGATAATGACGATATTAACGACGATATTAACGACGATAATAACGACGATAATAACGACGATATTAACGACGATAATAACGACGATAAAAAGAAGATAATGACAATAATAACGACGATATTAACGATGATATTTATGGCGATAACAACGTAGATAATGACGATAATAACGACGACATTAACGACGATGATTATGACAAAATAACGACGATATTAACGACGATAATCATGAGGATGATAAGGACGATAACAACGATGATAATGACGATAATTACGACGCTATTAACAGCGATAATTATGTGGATTAATAAGGACGATAACAACAAAGAAAATGACGATAATAACGACGACATTAACGACGATGATTATGACAAAATAACGACGATATTAACGACGATAATTATGAGGATAATAAGGACTATAACAACGATGATAATGACGATATTAACGACGATATTAACGACGATAATAACGACGATAATAACGACGATATTAACGACGATAATAACGACGATAAAAAGAAGATAATGACAATAATAACGACGATATTAACGATGATATTTATGACGATAACAACGTAGATAATGACGATAATAACGACGACATTAACGACGATGATTATGACAAAATAACGACGATATTAACGACGATAATTATGAGGATAATAAGGACGATAACAACGATGATAATGACGATATTAACGACGATATTAACGACGATAATAACTACGATAATAACGACGATATTAACGACGATAATAACGACGATAAAAAGAAGATAATGACAATAATAACGACGATATTAACGATGATATTTATGACGATAACAACGTAGATAATGACGATAATAACGACGACATTAACGACGATGATTATGACAAAATAACGACGATATTAACGACGATATTAACGACGATAATAACGACGATAAAAAGAAGATAATGACAATAATAACGACGATATTAACGATGATATTTATGACGATAACAACGTAGATAATGACGATAATAACGACGACATTAACGACGATGATTATGACAAAATAACGACGATATTAACGACGATAATTATGAGGATGATAAAGACGATAACAACGATGATAATGACGATAATTACGACGACATTAACAGCGATAATTATGTGGATTAATAAGGACGATAACAACGAAGAAAATGACGATAATAACGACGACATTAACGACGATGATTATGACAAAATAACGACGATATTAACGACGATAATTATGAGGATAATAAGGACGATAACAACGATGATAATGACGATATTAACGACGATATTAACGACGATAATAACGACGATAATAACGACGATATTAACGACGATAATAACGACGATAAAAAGAAGATAATGACAATAATAACGACGATATTAACGCTGATATTTATGACGATAACAACGTAGATAATGACGATAATAACGACGACATTAACGACGATGATTATGACAAAATAACGACGATATTAACGACGATAATTATGAGGATAATAAGGACGATAACAACGATGACAATGACGATATTAACGACGATAATAACGACTATAATTATGATGATAAAAACGACGATAATGACGATAATAACGACGATATTAACGACGATAATAACGACGATAACAACGAAGATAATGACGATAATATCGACGACATTAACGACGATGATTATGACAAAATAACGACGATATTAACGACGATAATTATGAGGATAATAAGGACGATAACAACGATGATAATGACGATATTAACGACGATATTAACGACGATAATAACGACGATAATAACGACGATATTAACGACGATAATAACGACGATAAAAAGAAGATAATGACAATAATAACGACGATATTAACGATGATATTTATGACGATGACAACGTAGATAATGACGATAATAACGACGACATTAACGACGATGATTATGACAAAATAACGAAGATATTAACGACGATAATTATGAGGATGATAAGGACGATAACAACGATGATAATGACGATAATAACGACGATATTAACGACGATGTTTATGACAAAATAACGACGATATTAACGATAATAATTATGAGGATGATAAGGACGATAACAACGATGATAATGACGATATTAACGACGATATTAACGACGATAATAAAGACGATAATAACGACGATATTAACGACGATAATAACGACGATAAAAAGAAGATAATGACAATAATAACGACGATATTAACGATGATATTTATGACGATAACAACGTAGATAATGACGATAATAACGACGACATTAACGACGATGATTATGACAAAATAACGACGATATTAACGACGATAATTATGAGGATAATAAGGACGATAACAACGATGACAATGACGATATTAACGACTATAATTATGATGATAAAAACGACGATAATGACGATAATAACGACGATATTAACGACGATAATAACGACGATAACAACGAAGATAATGACGATAATATCGACGACATTAACGACAATGATTATGACAAAATAACGACGATATTAACGACGATAATTATGAGGATAATAAGGACGATAACAACGATGATAATGACGATATTAACGACTATATTAACGACGATAATAACGACGATAATAACGACGATATTAACGACGATAATAACGTTGATAAAAAGAAGATAATGACAATAATAACGACGATATTAACGATGATATTTATGACGATAACAACGTAGATAATGACGATAATAACGACGACATTAACGACGATGATTATGACAAAATAACGACGATATTAACGACGATAATTATGAGGATGATAAAGACGATAACAACGATGATAATGACGATAATTACGACGACATTAACAGCGATAATTATGTGGATTAATAAGGACGATAACAACGAAGAAAATGACGATAATAACGACGACATTAACGACGATGATTATGACAAAATAACGACGATATTAACGACGATAATTATGAGGATAATAAGGACGATAACAACGATGATAATGACGATATTAACGACGATATTAACGACGATAATAACGACGATAATAACGACGATATTAACGACGATAATAACGACGATAAAAAGAAGATAATGACAATAATAACGACGATATTAACGCTGATATTTATGACGATAACAACGTAGATAATGACGATAATAACGACGACATTAACGACGATGATTATGACAAAATAACGACGATATTAACGACGATAATTATGAGGATAATAAGGACGATAACAACGATGACAATGACGATATTAACGACGATAATAACGACTATAATTATGATGATAAAAACGACGATAATGACGATAATAACGACGATATTAACGACGATAATAACGACGATAACAACGAAGATAATGACGATAATATCGACGACATTAACGACGATGATTATGACAAAATAACGACGATATTAACGACGATAATTATGAGGATAATAAGGACGATAACAACGATGATAATGACGATATTAACGACGATATTAACGACGATAATAACGACGATAATAACGACGATATTAACGACGATAATAACGACGATAAAAAGAAGATAATGACAATAATAACGACGATATTAACGATGATATTTATGACGATGACAACGTAGATAATGACGATAATAACGACGACATTAACGACGATGATTATGACAAAATAACGAAGATATTAACGACGATAATTATGAGGATGATAAGGACGATAACAACGATGATAATGACGATAATAACGACGATATTAACGACGATGTTTATGACAAAATAACGACGATATTAACGATAATAATTATGAGGATGATAAGGACGATAACAACGATGATAATGACGATATTAACGACGATATTAACGACGATAATAAAGACGATAATAACGACGATATTAACGACGATAATAACGACGATAAAAAGAAGATAATGACAATAATAACGACGATATTAACGATGATATTTATGACGATAACAACGTAGATAATGACGATAATAACGACGACATTAACGACGATGATTATGACAAAATAACGACGATATTAACGACGATAATTATGAGGATGATAAGGACGATAACAACGATGACAATGACGATATTAACGACGATAATAACGACTATAATTATGATGATAAAAACGACGATAATGACGATAATAACGACGATATTAACGACGATAATAACGACGATAACAACGAAGATAATGACGATAATATCGACGACATTAACGACGATGATTATGACAAAATAACGACGATATTAACGACGATAATTATGCGGATGATAAGGACGATAACAACGATGATAATGACGATAATAACGACGACATTAACAGCGATAATTATGTGGATTAATAAGGACGATAACAACGATTATAATGACGATATTAACGACGATATTAACGACGATAAAAAGAAGATAATGACAATAATAACGACGATATTAACGATGATATTTATGACGATAACAACGGAGATAATGACGATAATAACGACGACATTAACGACGATGATTATGACAAAATAACGACGATATTAACGACGATAATTATGAGGATAATAAGGACGATAACAACGATGATAATGACGATAATAACGACGATATTAACGACGATGTTTATGACAAAATAACGACGATATTAACGATAATAATTATGAGGATGATAAGGACGATAACAACGATGATAATGACGTTATTAACTACGATATTAACGACGATAATAACGACGATAATAACGACGATATTAACGACGATAATAACGACGATAAAAAGAAGATAATGACAATAATAACGACGATATTAACGATGATATTTATGACGATAACAACGTAGATAATGACGATAATAACGACGACATTAACGACGATGATTATGACAAAATAACGACGATATTAACGACGATAATTATGAGGATAATAAGGACGATAACAACGATGACAATGACGATATTAACGACGATAATAACGACTATAATTATGATGATAAAAACGACGATAATGACGATAATAACGACGATATTAACGACGATAATAACGACGATAACAACGAAGATAATGACGATAATATCGACGACATTAACGACGATGATTATGACAAAATAACGACGATATTAACGACGATAATTATGCGGATGATAAGGACGATAACAACGATGATAATGACGATAATAACGACGACATTAACAGCGATAATTATGTGGATTAATAAGGACGATAACAACGATTATAATGACGATATTAACGACGATATTAACGACGATAAAAAGAAGATAATGACAATAATAACGACGATATTAACGATGATATTTATGACGATAACAACGGAGATAATGACGATAATAACGACGACATTAACGACGATGATTATGACAAAATAACGACGATATTAACGACGATAATTATGAGGATAATAAGGACGATAACAACGATGATAATGACGATAATAACGACGATATTAACGACGATGTTTATGACAAAATAACGACGATATTAACGATAATAATTATGAGGATGATAAGGACGATAACAACGATGATAATGACGTTATTAACTACGATATTAACGACGATAATAACGACGATAATAACGACGATATTAACGACGATAATAACGACGATAAAAAGAAGATAATGACAATAATAACGACGATATTAACGATGATATTTATGACGATAACAACGTAGATAATGACGATAATAACGACGACATTAACGACGATGATTATGACAAAATAACGACGATATTAACGACGATAATTATGAGGATAATAAGGACGATAACAACGATGACAATGACGATATTAACGACGATAATAACGACTATAATTATGATGATAAAAACGACGATAATGACGATAATAACGACGATATTAACGACGATAATAACGACGATAACAACGACGATAATGACGATAATATCGACGACATTAACGACGACGATTATGACAAAATAACGACGATATTAACGACGATAATTATGCGGATGATAAGGACGATAACAACGATAATAATGACGATAATAACGACGACATTAACAGCGATAATTATGTGGATTAATGAGACGATAACAACGATTATAATGACGATATTAACGACGATATTAACGACGATAAAAAGAAGATAATGACAATAATAACGACGATATTAACGATGATATTTATGACGATAACAACGGAGATAATGACGATAATAACGACGACATTAACGACGATGATTATGACAAAATAACGACGATAATAACGACGATATTAACGACGATAATAACGACGATAAAAAGAAGATAATGACAATAATAACGACGATATTAACGATGATATTTATGACGATAACAACGTAGATAATGACGATAATAACGACGACATTAACGACGATGATTATGACAAAATAACGACGATATTAACGACGATAATTATGAGGATAATAAGGACGATAACAACGATGACAATGACGATATTAACGACGATAATAACGACTATAATTATGATGATAAAAACGACGATAATGACGATAATAACGACGATATTAACGAAGATAATAGCGACGATAACAACGAAGATAATGACGATAATATCGACGACATTAACGACGATGATTATGACAAAATAACGACGATATTAACGACGATAATTATGAGGATGATAAGGACGATAACAACGATGATAATGACGATAATAACGACGACATTAACAGCGATACTTATGTGGATTAATAAGGACGATAACAACGATTATAATGACGATATTAACGACGATATTAACGACGATAAAAAGAAGATAATGACAATTATAACGACTATATTAACGATGATATTTATGACGATAACAACGTAGATAATGACGATAATAACGACGACATTAACGACGATGATTATGACAAAATAACGACGATATTAACGACGATAATTATGAGGATAATAAGGACGATAACAACGATGATAATGACGATATTAACGACGATATTAACGACGATAATAACGACGATAATAACGACGATATTAACGACGATAATAACGACGATAAAAAGAAGATAATGACAATAATAACGACGATATTAACGATGATATTTATGGCGATAACAACGTAGATAATGACGATAATAACGACGACATTAACGACGATGATTATGACAAAATAACGACGATATTAACGACGATAATCATGAGGATGATAAGGACGATAACAACGATGATAATGACGATAATTACGACGCTATTAACAGCGATAATTATGTGGATTAATAAGGACGATAACAACAAAGAAAATGACGATAATAACGACGACATTAACGACGATGATTATGACAAAATAACGACGATATTAACGACGATAATTATGAGGATAATAAGGACGATAACAACGATGATAATGACGATATTAACGACGATATTAACGACGATAATAACGACGATAATAACGACGATATTAACGACGATAATAACGACGATAAAAAGAAGATAATGACAATAATAACGACGATATTAACGATGATATTTATGACGATAACAACGTAGATAATGACGATAATAACGACGACATTAACGACGATGATTATGACAAAATAACGACGATATTAACGACGATAATTATGAGGATAATAAGGACGATAACAACGATGATAATGACGATATTAACGACGATATTAACGACGATAATAACTACGATAATAACGACGATATTAACGACGATAATAACGACGATAAAAAGAAGATAATGACAATAATAACGACGATATTAACGATGATATTTATGACGATAACAACGTAGATAATGACGATAATAACGACGACATTAACGACGATGATTATGACAAAATAACGACGATATTAACGACGATATTAACGACGATAATAACGACGATAAAAAGAAGATAATGACAATAATAACGACGATATTAACGATGATATTTATGACGATAACAACGTAGATAATGACGATAATAACGACGACATTAACGACGATGATTATGACAAAATAACGACGATATTAACGACGATAATTATGAGGATGATAAGGACGATAACAACGATGATAATGACGATAATTACGACGACATTAACAGCGATAATTATGTGGATTAATAAGGACGATAACAACGAAGAAAATGACGATAATAACGACGACATTAACGACGATGATTATGACAAAATAACGACGATATTAACGACGATAATTATGAGGATAATAAGGACGATAACAACGATGATAATGACGATATTAACGACGATATTAACGACGATAATAACGACGATAATAACGACGATATTAACGACGATAATAACGACGATAAAAAGAAGATAATGACAATAATAACGACGATATTAACGCTGATATTTATGACGATAACAACGTAGATAATGACGATAATAACGACGACATTAACGACGATGATTATGACAAAATAACGACGATATTAACGACGATAATTATGAGGATAATAAGGACGATAACAACGATGACAATGACGATATTAACGACGATAATAACGACTATAATTATGATGATAAAAACGACGATAATGACGATAATAACGACGATATTAACGACGATAATAACGACGATAACAACGAAGATAATGACGATAATATCGACGACATTAACGACGATGATTATGACAAAATAACGACGATATTAACGACGATAATTATGAGGATAATAAGGACGATAACAACGATGATAATGACGATATTAACGACGATATTAACGACGATAATAACGACGATAATAACGACGATATTAACGACGATAATAACGACGATAAAAAGAAGATAATGACAATAATAACGACGATATTAACGATGATATTTATGACGATGACAACGTAGATAATGACGATAATAACGACGACATTAACGACGATGATTATGATAAAATAACGAAGATATTAACGACGATAATTATGAGGATGATAAGGACGATAACAGCGATGATAATGACGATAATAACGACGATATTAACGACGATGTTTATGACAAAATAACGACGATATTAACGATAATAATTATGAGGATGATAAGGACGATAACAACGATGATAATGACGATATTAACGACGATATTAACGACGATAATAAAGACGATAATAACGACGATATTAACGACGATAATAACGACGATAAAAAGAAGATAATGACAATAATAACGACGATATTAACGATGATATTTATGACGATAACAACGTAGATAATGACGATAATAACGACGACATTAACGACGATGATTATGACAAAATAACGACGATATTAACGACGATAATTATGAGGATAATAAGGACGATAACAACGATGACAATGACGATATTAACGACTATAATTATGATGATAAAAACGACGATAATGACGATAATAACGACGATATTAACGACGATAATAACGACGATAACAACGAAGATAATGACGATAATATCGACGACATTAACGACAATGATTATGACAAAATAACGACGATATTAACGACGATAATTATGAGGATAATAAGGACGATAACAACGATGATAATGACGATATTAACGACTATATTAACGACGATAATAACGACGATAATAACGACGATATTAACGACGATAATAACGTTGATAAAAAGAAGATAATGACAATAATAACGACGATATTAACGATGATATTTATGACGATAACAACGTAGATAATGACGATAATAACGACGACATTAACGACGATGATTATGACAAAATAACGACGATATTAACGACGATAATTATGAGGATGATAAAGACGATAACAACGATGATAATGACGATAATTACGACGACATTAACAGCGATAATTATGTGGATTAATAAGGACGATAACAACGAAGAAAATGACGATAATAACGACGACATTAACGACGATGATTATGACAAAATAACGACGATATTAACGACGATAATTATGAGGATAATAAGGACGATAACAACGATGATAATGACGATATTAACGACGATATTAACGACGATAATAACGACGATAATAACGACGATATTAACGACGATAATAACGACGATAAAAAGAAGATAATGACAATAATAACGACGATATTAACGCTGATATTTATGACGATAACAACGTAGATAATGACGATAATAACGACGACATTAACGACGATGATTATGACAAAATAACGACGATATTAACGACGATAATTATGAGGATAATAAGGACGATAACAACGATGACAATGACGATATTAACGACGATAATAACGACTATAATTATGATGATAAAAACGACGATAATGACGATAATAACGACGATATTAACGACGATAATAACGACGATAACAACGAAGATAATGACGATAATATCGACGACATTAACGACGATGATTATGACAAAATAACGACGATATTAACGACGATAATTATGAGGATAATAAGGACGATAACAACGATGATAATGACGATATTAACGACGATATTAACGACGATAATAACGACGATAATAACGACGATATTAACGACGATAATAACGACGATAAAAAGAAGATAATGACAATAATAACGACGATATTAACGATGATATTTATGACGATGACAACGTAGATAATGACGATAATAACGACGACATTAACGACGATGATTATGACAAAATAACGAAGATATTAACGACGATAATTATGAGGATGATAAGGACGATAACAACGATGATAATGACGATAATAACGACGATATTAACGACGATGTTTATGACAAAATAACGACGATATTAACGATAATAATTATGAGGATGATAAGGACGATAACAACGATGATAATGACGATATTAACGACGATATTAACGACGATAATAAAGACGATAATAACGACGATATTAACGACGATAATAACGACGATAAAAAGAAGATAATGACAATAATAACGACGATATTAACGATGATATTTATGACGATAACAACGTAGATAATGACGATAATAACGACGACATTAACGACGATGATTATGACAAAATAACGACGATATTAACGACGATAATTATGAGGATAATAAGGACGATAACAACGATGACAATGACGATATTAACGACTATAATTATGATGATAAAAACGACGATAATGACGATAATAACGACGATATTAACGACGATAATAACGACGATAACAACGAAGATAATGACGATAATATCGACGACATTAACGACAATGATTATGACAAAATAACGACGATATTAACGACGATAATTATGAGGATAATAAGGACGATAACAACGATGATAATGACGATATTAACGACTATATTAACGACGATAATAACGACGATAATAACGACGATATTAACGACGATAATAACGTTGATAAAAAGAAGATAATGACAATAATAACGACGATATTAACGATGATATTTATGACGATAACAACGTAGATAATGACGATAATAACGACGACATTAACGACGATGATTATGACAAAATAACGACGATATTAACGACGATAATTATGAGGATGATAAGGACGATAACAACGATGATAATGACGATAATAACGACGATATTAACGACGATGTTTATGACAAAATAACGACGATATTAACGATAATAATTATGAGGATGATAAGGACGATAACAACGATGATAATGACGTTATTAACGACGATATTAACGACGATAATAACGACGATAATTACGACGATATTAACGACGATAATAACGACGATAAAAAGAAGATAATGACAATAATAACGACGATATTAACGATGATATTTATGACGATAACAACGTAGATAATGACGATAATAACGACGACATTAACGACGATGATTATGACAAAATAACGACGATATTAACGACGATAATTATGAGGATAATAAGGACGATAACAACGATGACAATGACGATATTAACGACGATAATAACGACTATAATTATGATGATAAAAACGACGATAATGACGATAATAACGACGATATTAACGACGATAATAACGACGATAACAACGAAGATAATGACGATAATATCGACGACATTAACGACGATGATTATGACAAAATAACGACGATATTAACGACGATAATTATGCGGATGATAAGGACGATAACAACGATGATAATGACGATAATAACGACGACATTAACAGCGATAATTATGTGGATTAATAAGGACGATAACAACGATTATAATGACGATATTAACGACGATATTAACGACGATAAAAAGAAGATAATGACAATAATAACGACGATATTAACGATGATATTTATGACGATAACAACGGAGATAATGACGATAATAACGACGACATTAACGACGATGATTATGACAAAATAACGACGATATTAACGACGAAAATTATGAGGATGATAAAGACGATAACAACGATGATAATGACGATAATTACGACGACATTAACAGCGATAATTATGTGGATTAATAAGGACGATAACAACGAAGAAAATGACGATAATAACGACGACATTAACGACGATGATTATGACAAAATAACGACGATATTAACGACGATAATTATGAGGATAATAAGGACGATAACAACGATGATAATGACGATATTAACGACGATATTAACGACGATAATAACGACGATAATAACGACGATATTAACGACGATAATAACGACGATAAAAAGAAGATAATGACAATAATAACGACGATATTAACGCTGATATTTATGACGATAACAACGTAGATAATGACGATAATAACGACGACATTAACGACGATGATTATGACAAAATAACGACGATATTAACGACGATAATTATGAGGATAATAAGGACGATAACAACGATGACAATGACGATATTAACGACGATAATAACGACTATAATTATGATGATAAAAACGACGATAATGACGATAATAACGACGATATTAACGACGATAATAACGACGATAACAACGAAGATAATGACGATAATATCGACGACATTAACGACGATGATTATGACAAAATAACGACAATATTAACGACGATAATTATGAGGATAATAAGGACGATAACAACGATGATAATGACGATATTAACGACGATATTAACGACGATAATAACGACGATAATAACGACGATATTAACGACGATAATAACGACGATAAAAAGAAGATAATGACAATAATAACGACGATATTAACGATGATATTTATGACGATGACAACGTAGATAATGACGATAATAACGACGACATTAACGACGATGATTATGACAAAATAACGAAGATATTAACGACGATAATTATGAGGATGATAAGGACGATAACAACGATGATAATGACGATAATAACGACGATATTAACGACGATGTTTATGACAAAATAACGACGATATTAACGATAATAATTATGAGGATGATAAGGACGATAACAACGATGATAATGACGATATTAACGACGATATTAACGACGATAATAAAGACGATAATAACGACGATATTAACGACGATAATAACGACGATAAAAAGAAGATAATGACAATAATAACGACGATATTAACGATGATATTTATGACGATAACAACGTAGATAATGACGATAATAACGACGACATTAACGACGATGATTATGACAAAATAACGACGATATTAACTACGATAATTATGAGGATGATAAGGACGATAACAACGATGATAATGACGATAATAACGACGATATTAACGACGATGTTTATGACAAAATAACGACGATATTAACGATAATAATTATGAGGATGATAAGGACGATAACAACGATGATAATGACGTTATTAACGACGATATTAACGACGATAATAACGACGATAATTACGACGATATTAACGACGATAATAACGACGATAAAAAGAAGATAATGACAATAATAACGACGATATTAACGATGATATTTATGACGATAACAACGTAGATAATGACGATAATAACGACGACATTAACGACGATGATTATGACAAAATAACGACGATATTAACGACGATAATTATGAGGATAATAAGGACGATAACAACGATGACAATGACGATATTAACGACGATAATAACGACTATAATTATGATGATAAAAACGACGATAATGACGATAATAACGACGATATTAACGACGATAATAACGACGATAACAACGAAGATAATGACGATAATATCGACGACATTAACGACGATGATTATGACAAAATAACGACGATATTAACGACGATAATTATGCGGATGATAAGGACGATAACAACGACGATAATGACGATAATAACGACGACATTAACAGCGATAATTATGTGGATTAATAAGGACGATAACAACGATTATAATGACGATATAAACGACGATATTAACGACGATAAAAAGAAGATAATGACAATAATAACGACGATATTAACGATGATATTTATGACGATAACAACGGAGATAATGACGATAATAACGACGACATTAACGACGATGATTATGACAAAATAACGACGATATTAACGACGATAATTATGAGGATAATAAGGACGATAACAACGATGATAATGACGATAATAACGACGATATTAACGACGATGTTTATGACAAAATAACGACGATATTAACGATAATAATTATGAGGATGATAAGGACGATAACAACGATGATAATGACGTTATTAACGACGATATTAACGACGATAATAACGACGATAATAACGGCGATATTAACGACGATAATAACGACGATAAAAAGAAGATAATGACAATAATAACGACGATATTAACGATGATATTTATGACGATAACAACGTAGATAATGACGATAATAACGACGACATTAACGACGATGATTATGACAAAATAACGACGATATTAACGACGATAATTATGAGGATAATAAGGACGATAACAACGATGACAATGACGATATTAACGACGATAATAACGACTATAATTATGATGATAAAAACGACGATAATGACGATAATAACGACGATATTAACGACGATAATAACGACGATAACAACGACGATAATGACGATAATATCGACGACATTAACGACGATGATTATGACAAAATAACGACGATATTAACGACGATAATTATGAGGATGATAAGGACGATAACAACGATAATAATGACGATAATAACGACGACATTAACAGCGATAATTATGTGGATTAATGAGACGATAACAACGATTATAATGACGATATTAACGACGATATTAACGACGATAAAAAGAAGATAATGACAATAATAACGACGATATTAACGATGATATTTATGACGATAACAACGTAGATAATGACGATAATAACGACGACATTAACGACGATGATTATGACAAAATAACGACGATATTAACGACGATAATTATGAGGATGATAAGGACGATAACAACGATGATAATGACGATAATAACGACGATATTAACGACGATGTTTATGACAAAATAACGACGATATTAACGATAATAATTATGAGGATGATAAGGACGATAACAACGATGATAATGACGTTATTAACGACGATATTAACGACGATAATAACGACGATAATTACGACGATATTAACGACGATAATAACGACGATAAAAAGAAGATAATGACAATAATAACGACGATATTAACGATGATATTTATGACGATAACAACGTAGATAATGACGATAATAACGACGACATTAACGACGATGATTATGACAAAATAACGACGATATTAACGACGATAATTATGAGGATAATAAGGACGATAACAACGATGACAATGACGATATTAACGACGATAATAACGACTATAATTATGATGATAAAAACGACGATAATGACGATAATAACGACGATATTAACGACGATAATAACGACGATAACAACGAAGATAATGACGATAATATCGACGACATTAACGACGATGATTATGACAAAATAACGACGATATTAACGACGATAATTATGCGGATGATAAGGACGATAACAACGATGATAATGACGATAATAACGACGACATTAACAGCGATAATTATGTGGATTAATAAGGACGATAACAACGATTATAATGACGATATTAACGACGATATTAACGACGATAAAAAGAAGATAATGACAATAATAACGACGATATTAACGATGATATTTATGACGATAACAACGGAGATAATGACGATAATAACGACGACATTAACGACGATGATTATGACAAAATAACGACGATATTAACGACGATAATTATGAGGATAATAAGGACGATAACAACGATGATAATGACGATAATAACGACGATATTAACGACGATGTTTATGACAAAAAAACGACGATATTAACGATAATAATTATGAGGATGATAAGGACGATAACAACGATGATAATGACGTTATTAACGACGATATTAACGACGATAATAACGACGATAATAACGACGATATTAACGACGATAATAACGACGATAAAAAGAAGATAATGACAATAATAACGACGATATTAACGATGATATTTATGACGATAACAACGTAGATAATGACGATAATAACGACGACATTAACGACGATGATTATGACAAAATAACGACGATATTAACGACGATAATTATGAGGATAATAAGGACGATAACAACGATGACAATGACGATATTAACGACGATAATAACGACTATAATTATGATGATAAAAACGACGATAATGACGATAGTAACGACGATATTAACGACGATAATAACGACGATAACAACGACGATAATGACGATAATATCGACGACATTAACGACGATGATTATGACAAAATAACGACGATATTAACGACGATAATTATGCGGATGATAAGGACGATAACAACGATAATAATGACGATAATAACGACGACATTAACAGCGATAATTATGTGGATTAATGAGACGATAACAACGATTATAATGACGATATTAACGACGATATTAACGACGATAAAAAGAAGATAATGACAATAATAACGACGATATTAACGATGATATTTATGACGATAACAACGTAGATAATGACGATAATAACGACGACATTAACGACGATGATTATGACAAAATAACGACGATAATAACGACGATATTAACGACGATAATAACGACGATAAAAAGAAGATAATGACAATAATAACGACGATATTAACGATGATATTTATGACGATAACAACGTAGATAATGACGATAATAACGACGACATTAACGACGATGATTATGACAAAATAACGACGATATTAACGACGATAATTATGAGGATGATAAAGACGATAACAACGATGATAATGACGATAATTACGACGACATTAACAGCGATAATTATGTGGATTAATAAGGACGATAACAACGAAGAAAATGACGATAATAACGACGACATTAACGACGATGATTATGACAAAATAACGACGATATTAACGACGATAATTATGAGGATAATAAGGACGATAACAACGATGATAATGACGATATTAACGACGATATTAACGACGATAATAACGACGATAATAACGACGATATTAACGACGATTATAACGACGATAAAAAGAAGATAATGACAATAATAACGACGATATTAACGCTGATATTTATGACGATAACAACGTAGATAATGACGATAATAACGACGACATTAACGACGATGATTATGACAAAATAACGACGATATTAACGACGATAATTATGAGGATAATAAGGACGATAACAACGATGACAATGACGATATTAACGACGATAATAACGACTATAATTGTGATGATAAAAACGACGATAATGACGATAATAACGACGATATTAACGACGATAATAACGACGATAACAACGAAGATAATGACGATAATATCGACGACATTAACGACAATGATTATGACAAAATAACGACGATATTAACGACGATAATTATGAGGATAATAAGGACGATAACAACGATGATAATGACGATATTAACGACTATATTAACGACGATAATAACGACGATAATAACGACGATATTAACGACGATAATAACGTTGATAAAAAGAAGATAATGACAATAATAACGACGATATTAACGATGATATTTATGACGATAACAACGTAGATAATGACGATAATAACGACGACATTAACGACGATGATTATGACAAAATAACGACGATATTAACGACGATAATTAAGAGGATGATAAGGACGATAACAACGATGATAATGACGATAATAACGACGATATTAACGACGATGTTTATGACAAAATAACGACGATATTAACGATAATAAGTATGAGGATGATAAGGACGATAACAACGATGATAATGACGTTATTAACGACGATATTAACGACGATAATAACGACGATAATTACGACGATATTAACGACGATAATAACGACGATAAAAAGAAGATAATGACAATAATAACGACGATATTAACGATGATATTTATGACGATAACAACGTAGATAATGACGATAATAACGACGACATTAACGACGATGATTATGACAAAATAACGACGATATTAACGACGATAATTATGAGGATAATAAGGACGATAACAACGATGACAATGACGATATTAACGACGATAATAACGACTATAATTATGATGATAAAAACGACGATAATGACGATAATAACGACGATATTAACGACGATAATAACGACGATAACAACGAAGATAATGACGATAATATCGACGACATTAACGACGATGATTATGACAAAATAACGACGATATTAACGACGATAATTATGCGGATGATAAGGACGATAACAACGATGATAATGACGATAATAACGACGACATTAACAGCGATAATTATGTGGATTAATAAGGACGATAACAACGATTATAATGACGATATTAACGACGATATTAACGACGATAAAAAGAAGATAATGACAATAATAACGACGATATTAACGATGATATTTATGACGATAACAACGGAGATAATGACGATAATAACGACGACATTAACGACGATGATTATGACAAAATAACGACGATATTAACGACGATAATTATGAGGATAATAAGGACGATAACAACGATGATAATGACGATAATAACGACGATATTAACGACGATGTTTATGACAAAATAACGACGATATTAACGATAATAATTATGAGGATGATAAGGACGATAACAACGATGATAATGACGTTATTAACGACGATATTAACGACGATAATAACGACGATAATAACGACGATATTAACGACGATAATAACGACGATAAAAAGAAGATAATGACAATAATAACGACGATATTAACGATGATATTTATGACGATAACAACGTAGATAATGACGATAATAACGACGACATTAACGACGATGATTATGACAAAATAACGACGATATTAACGACGATAATTATGAGGATAATAAGGACGATAACAACGATGACAATGACGATATTAACGACGATAATAACGACTATAATTATGATGATAAAAACGACGATAATGACGATAATAACGACGATATTAACGACGATAATAACGACGATAACAACGACGATAATGACGATAATATCGACGACATTAACGACGATGATTATGACAAAATAACGACGATATTAACGACGATAATTATGCGGATGATAAGGACGATAACAACGATAATAATGACGATAATAACGACGACATTAACAGCGATAATTATGTGGATTAATGAGACGATAACAACGATTATAATGACGATATTAACGACGATATTAACGACGATAAAAAGAAGATAATGACAATAATAACGACGATATTAACGATGATATTTATGACGATAACAACGTAGATAATGACGATAATAACGACGACATTAACGACGATGATTATGACAAAATAACGACGATAATAACGACGATATTAACGACGATAATAACGACGATAAAAAGAAGATAATGACAATAATAACGACGATATTAACGATGATATTTATGACGATAACAACGTAGATAATGACGATAATAACGACGACATTAACGACGATGATTATGACAAAATAACGACGATATTAACGACGATAATTATGAGGATGATAAGGACGATATCAACGATGATAATGACGATAATAACGACGATATTAACGACGATGTTTATGACAAAATAACGACGATATTAACGATAATAATTATGAGGATGATAAGGACGATAACAACGATGGTAATGACGTTATTAACGACGATATTAACGACGATAATAACGACGATAATAACGACGATATTAACGAAGATAATAACGACGATAAAAAGAAGATAATGACAATAATAACGACGATATTAACGATGATATTTATGACGAAAACAACGTAGATAATGACGATAATAACGACGACATTAACGACGATGATTATGACAAAATAACGACGATATTAACGACGATAATTATGAGGATAATAAGGACGATAACAACGATGATAATGACGATATTAACGACGATATTAACGACGATAATAACGACGATAATAACGACGATATTAACGACGATAATAACGACGATAAAAAGAAGATAATGACAATAATAACGACGATATTAACGACGATAATAACGACGATAACAACGAAGATAATGACGATAATATCGACGACATTAACGACGATGATTATGACAAAATAACGACGATATTAACGACGATAATTATGAGAATGATAAGGACGATAACAACGATGATAATGACGATAATAACGACGACATTAACAGCGATAATTATGTGGATTAATAAGGACGATAACAACGATTATAATGTCGATATTAACGACGATATTAACGACGATAAAAAGAAGATAATGACAATAATAACGACGATATTAACGATGATATTTATGACGATAACAACGGAGATAATGACGATAATAACGACGACATTAACGACGATGATTATGACAAAATAACGACGATATTAACGACGATAATTATGAGGATAATAAGGACGATAACAACGATGATAATGACGATATTAACGATGATATTAACGACGATAATAACGACGATAATAACGACGATAATAACGACGATATTAACGACGATAATAACGACGATAAAAAGAAGATAATGACAATAATAACGACGATATTAACGATGATATTTATGACGATAACAACGTAGATAATGACGATAATAACGACGACATTAACGACGATGATTATGACAAAATAACGACGATATTAACGACGATAATTATGAGGATAATAAGGACGATAACAACGATGACAATGACGATATTAACGACGATAATAACGACTATAATTATGATGATAAAAACGACGATAATGACGATAATAACGACGATATTAACGAAGATAATAACGACGATAACAACGAAGATAATGACGATAATATCGACGACATTAACGACGATGATTATGACAAAATAACGACGATATTAACGACGATAATTATGAGGATGATAAGGACGATAACAACGATGATAATGACGATAATAACGACGACATTAACAGCGATAATTATGTGGATTAATAAGGACGATAACAACGATTATAATGACGATATTAACGACGATATTAACGACGATAAAAAGAAGATAATGACAATAATAACGACGATATTAACGATGATATTTATGACGATAACAACGGAGATAATGACGATAATAACGACGACATTAACGACGATGATTATGACAAAATAACGACGATATTAACGACGATAATTATGAGGATAATAAGGACGATAACAACGATGATAATGACGATAATTACGACGACATTAACAGCGATAATTATGTGGATTAATAAGGACGATAACAACGAAGAAAATGACGATAATAACGACGATATTAACGACGATAAAAAGAAGATAATGACAATAATAACGACGATATTAACGATGATATTTATGACGATAACAACGGAGATAATGACGATAATAACGACGACATTAACGACGATGATTATGACAAAATAACGACGATATTAACGACGATAATTATGAGGATAATAAGGACGATAACAACGAAGATAATGACGATAATAACGACGATATTAACGACGATGTTTATGACAAAATAACGACGATATTAACGATAATAATTATGAGGATGATAAGGACGATAACAACGATGATAATGACGTTATTAACGACGATATTAACGACGATAATAACGACGATAATAACGACGATATTAACGACGATAATAACGACGATAAAAAGAAGATAATGACAATAATAACGACGATATTAACGATGATATTTATGACGATAACAACGTAGATAATGACGATAATAACGACGACATTAACGACGATGATTATGACAAAATAACGACGATATTAACGACGATAATTATGAGGATAATAAGGACGATAACAACGATGACAATGACGATATTAACGACGATAATAACGACTATAATTATGATGATAAAAACGACGATAATGACGATAATAACGACGATATTAACGACGATAATAACGACGATAACAACGACGATAATGACGATAATATCGACGACATTAACGACGATGATTATGACAAAATAACGACGATATTAACGACGATAATTATGCGGATGATAAGGACGATAACAACGATAATAATGACGATAATAACGACGACATTAACAGCGATAATTATGTGGATTAATGAGACGATAACAACGATTATAATGACGATATTAACGACGATATAACGACGATAAAAAGAAGATAATGACAATAATAACGACGATATTAACGATGATATTTATGACGATAACAACGTAGATAATGACGATAATAACGACGACATTAACGACGATGATTATGACAAAATAACGAAGATATTAACGACGATAATTATGAGGATGATAAGGACGATAACAACGATGATAATGACGATAATAACGACGATATTAACGACGATGTTTATGGCAAAATAACGACGATATTAACGATAATAATTATGAGGATGATAAGGACGATAACAACGATGATAATGACGATATTAACGACGATATTAACGACGATAATAAAGACGATAATAACGACGATATTAACGACGATAATAACGACGATAAAAAGAAGATAATGACAATAATAACGACGATATTAACGATGATATTTATGACGATAACAACGTAGATAATGACGATAATAACGACGACATTAACGACGATGATTATGACAAAATAACGACGATATTAACGACGATAATTATGAGGATAATAAGGACGATAACAACGATGACAATGACGATATTAACGACTATAATTATGATGATAAAAACGACGATAATGACGATAATAACGACGATATTAACGACGATAATAACGACGATAACAACGAAGATAATGACGATAATATCGACGACATTAACGACAATGATTATGACAAAATAACGACGATATTAACGACGATAATTATGAGGATAATAAGGACGATAACAACGATGATAATGACGATATTAACGACTATATTAACGACGATAATAACGACGATAATAACGACGATATTAACGACGATAATAACGTTGATAAAAAGAAGATAATGACAATAATAACGACGATATTAACGATGATATTTATGACGATAACAACGTAGATAATGACGATAATAACGACGACATTAACGACGATGATTATGACAAAATAACGACGATATTAACGACGATAATTATGAGGATGATAAGGACGATAACAACGATGATAATGACGATAATAACGACGATATTAACGACGATGTTTATGACAAAATAACGACGATATTAACGATAATAATTATGAGGATGATAAGGACGATAACAACGATGATAATGACGTTATTAACGACGATATTAACGACGATAATAACGACGATAATTACGACGATATTAACGACGATAATAACGACGATAAAAAGAAGATAATGACAATAATAACGACGATATTAACGATGATATTTATGACGATAACAACGTAGATAATGACGATAATAACGACGACATTAACGACGATGATTATGACAAAATAACGACGATATTAACGACGATAATTATGAGGATAATAAGGACGATAACAACGATGACAATGACGATATTAACGACGATAATAACGACTATAATTATGATGATAAAAACGACGATAATGACGATAATAACGACGATATTAACGACGATAATAACGACGATAACAACGAAGATAATGACGATAATATCGACGACATTAACGACGATGATTATGACAAAATAACGACGATATTAACGACGATAATTATGCGGATGATAAGGACGATAACAACGATGATAATGACGATAATAACGACGACATTAACAGCGATAATTATGTGGATTAATAAGGACGATAACAACGATTATAATGACGATATTAACGACGATATTAACGACGATAAAAAGAAGATAATGACAATAATAACGACGATATTAACGATGATATTTATGACGATAACAACGGAGATAATGACGATAATAACGACGACATTAACGACGATGATTATGACAAAATAACGACGATATTAACGACGATAATTATGAGGATGATAAGGACGATAACAACGATGATAATGACGATAATAACGACGATATTAACGACGATGTTTATGACAAAATAACGACGATATTAACGATAATAATTATGAGGATGATAAGGACGATAACAACGATGATAATGACGTTATTAACGACGATATTAACGACGATAATAACGACGATAATTACGACGATATTAACGACGATAATAACGACGATAAAAAGAAGATAATGACAATAATAACGACGATATTAACGATGATATTTATGACGATAACAACGTAGATAATGACGATAATAACGACGACATTAACGACGATGATTATGACAAAATAACGACGATATTAACGACGATAATTATGAGGATAATAAGGACGATAACAACGATGACAATGACGATATTAACGACGATAATAACGACTATAATTATGATGATAAAAACGACGATAATGACGATAATAACGACGATATTAACGACGATAATAACGACGATAACAACGAAGATAATGACGATAATATCGACGACATTAACGACGATGATTATGACAAAATAACGACGATATTAACGACGATAATTATGCGGATGATAAGGACGATAACAACGATGATAATGACGATAATAACGACGACATTAACAGCGATAATTATGTGGATTAATAAGGACGATAACAACGATTATAATGACGATATTAACGACGATATTAACGACGATAAAAAGAAGATAATGACAATAATAACGACGATATTAACGATGATATTTATGACGATAACAACGGAGATAATGACGATAATAACGACGACATTAACGACGATGATTATGACAAAATAACGACGATATTAACGACGATAATTATGAGGATAATAAGGACGATAACAACGATGATAATGACGATAATAACGACGATATTAACGACGATGTTTATGACAAAATAACGACGATATTAACGATAATAATTATGAGGATGATAAGGACGATAACAACGATGATAATGACGTTATTAACGACGATATTAACGACGATAATAACGACGATAATAACGACGATATTAACGACGATAATAACGACGATAAAAAGAAGATAATGACAATAATAACGACGATATTAACGATGATATTTATGACGATAACAACGTAGATAATGACGATAATAACGACGACATTAACGACGATGATTATGACAAAATAACGACGATATTAACGACGATAATTATGAGGATAATAAGGACGATAACAACGATGACAATGACGATATTAACTACGATATTAACGACGATAATAACGACGATAATAACGACGATATTAACGACGATAATAACGACGATAAAAAGAAGATAATGACAATAATAACGACGATATTAACGATGATATTTATGACGATAACAACGTAGATAATGACGATAATAACGACGACATTAACGACGATGATTATGACAAAATAACGACGATATTAACGACGATAATTATGAGGATAATAAGGACGATAACAACGATGACAATGACGATATTAACGACGATAATAACGACTATAATTATGATGATAAAAACGACGATAATGACGATAATAACGACGATATTAACGACGATAATAACGACGATAACAACGACGATAATGACGATAATATCGACGACATTAACGACGATGATTATGACAAAATAACGACGATATTAACGACGATAATTATGCGGATGATAAGGACGATAACAACGATAATAATGACGATAATAACGACGACATTAACAGCGATAATTATGTGGATTAATGAGACGATAACAACGATTATAATGACGATATTAACGACGATATTAACGACGATAAAAAGAAGATAATGACAATAATAACGACGATATTAACGATGATATTTATGACGATAACAACGTAGATAATGACGATAATAACGACGACATTAACGACGATGATTATGACAAAATAACGACGATAATAACGACGATATTAACGACGATAATAACGACGATAAAAAGAAGATAATGACAATAATAACGACGATATTAACGATGATATTTATGACGATAACAACGTAGATAATGACGATAATAACGACGACATTAACGACGATGATTATGACAAAATAACGACGATATTAACGACGATAATTATGAGGATGATAAGGACGATATCAACGATGATAATGACGATAATAACGACGATATTAACGACGATGTTTATGACAAAATAACGACGATATTAACGATAATAATTATGAGGATGATAAGGACGATAACAACGATGGTAATGACGTTATTAACGACGATATTAACGACGATAATAACGACGATAATAACGACGATATTAACGAAGATAATAACGACGATAAAAAGAAGATAATGACAATAATAACGACGATATTAACGATGATATTTATGACGAAAACAACGTAGATAATGACGATAATAACGACGACATTAACGACGATGATTATGACAAAATAACGACGATATTAACGACGATAATTATGAGGATAATAAGGACGATAACAACGATGATAATGACGATATTAACGACGATATTAACGACGATAATAACGACGATAATAACGACGATATTAACGACGATAATAACGACGATAAAAAGAAGATAATGACAATAATAACGACGATATTAACGACGATAATAACGACGATAACAACGAAGATAATGACGATAATATCGACGACATTAACGACGATGATTATGACAAAATAACGACGATATTAACGACGATAATTATGAGAATGATAAGGACGATAACAACGATGATAATGACGATAATAACGACGACATTAACAGCGATAATTATGTGGATTAATAAGGACGATAACAACGATTATAATGTCGATATTAACGACGATATTAACGACGATAAAAAGAAGATAATGACAATAATAACGACGATATTAACGATGATATTTATGACGATAACAACGGAGATAATGACGATAATAACGACGACATTAACGACGATGATTATGACAAAATAACGACGATATTAACGACGATAATTATGAGGATAATAAGGACGATAACAACGATGATAATGACGATATTAACGATGATATTAACGACGATAATAACGACGATAATAACGACGATAATAACGACGATATTAACGACGATAATAACGACGATAAAAAGAAGATAATGACAATAATAACGACGATATTAACGATGATATTTATGACGATAACAACGTAGATAATGACGATAATAACGACGACATTAACGACGATGATTATGACAAAATAACGACGATATTAACGACGATAATTATGAGGATAATAAGGACGATAACAACGATGACAATGACGATATTAACGACGATAATAACGACTATAATTATGATGATAAAAACGACGATAATAACGATAATAACGACGATATTAACGAAGATAATAACGACGATAACAACGAAGATAATGACGATAATATCGACGACATTAACGACGATGATTATGACAAAATAACGACGATATTAACGACGATAATTATGAGGATGATAAGGACGATAACAACGATGATAATGACGATAATAACGACGACATTAACAGCGATAATTATGTGGATTAATAAGGACGATAACAACGATTATAATGACGATATTAACGACGATATTAACGACGATAAAAAGAAGATAATGACAATAATAACGACGATATTAACGATGATATTTATGACGATAACAACGGAGATAATGACGATAATAACGACGACATTAACGACGATGATTATGACAAAATAACGACGATATTAACGACGATAATTATGAGGATAATAAGGACGATAACAACGATGATAATGACGATAATTACGACGACATTAACAGCGATAATTATGTGGATTAATAAGGACGATAACAACGAAGAAAATGACGATAATAACGACGACATTAACGACGATGATTATGACAAAATAACGACGATATTAACGACGATAATTATGAAGATAATAACGACGATAACAACGAAGATAATGACGATAATAACACCGACATTAACGACGATGATTATGACAAAATAACGACGATATTAACGACGATAATTATGAAGATAATAACGACGATAACAACGAAGATAATGACGATAATAACACCGACATTAACGACGATGATTATGACAAAATAACGTCGATATTAACGACGATAATTATGAGGATGATAAGGTCGATAACAACGAAGATAATGACGATAATAACGACGACATTAACGACGATGATTATGACAAACTAACGACGATATTAATGACGATAATTATGAGGATAATAAGGACGATAACAACGATGATATTGACGATATTAACGACGATATTAACGACGATAATAACGACGATAATTATGAGGATAATAAGGACGATAACAACGATTATAATGACGATATTAACGACGATATTAACGACGATAAAAAGAAGATAATGACAATAATAACGACGATATTAACGATGATATTTATGACGTTAACAACGGAGATAATGACGATAATAACGACGACATTAACGACGATGATTATGACAAAATAACGACGATATTAACGACGATAATTATGAGGATAATAAGGACGATAACAACGATGATAATGACGATATTAACGACGATATTAACGACGATAATAACGACGATAATAACGACGATATTAACGACGATAATAACGACGATAAAAAGAAGATAATGACAATAATAACGACGATATTAACGATGATATTTATGACGATAACAACGTAGATAATGACGATAATAACGACGACATTAACGACGATGATTATGACAAAATAACGACGATATTAACGACGATAATTATGAGGATGATAAGGACGATAACAACGATGATAATGACGATATTAACGACGATATTAACGACGATAATAACTACGATAATAACGACGATAGTAACGACGATAATAACGACGATAAAAAGAAGATAATGACAATAATAACGACGATATTAACGATGATATTTATGACGATAACAACGTAGATAATGACGATAATAACGACGACATTAACGACGATGATTATGACAAAATAATGACGATATTAACGACGATAATTATGAGGATGATAAGGACGATAACAACGATGATAATGACGATATTAACGACGATAATAACGACGATAATAACGTCGATAATAACGACGATAATAACGACGATATTAACGACGATAATAACGACGATAAAAAGAAGATAATGACAATAATAACGACGATATTAACGATGATATTTATGACGATAACAACGTAGATAATGACGATAATAACGACGACATTAACGACGATGATTATGACAAAATAACGACGATATTAACGACGATAATTATGAGGATAATAAGGACGATAACAACGATGATAATGACGATATTAACGACGATATTAACGACGATAATAACGACGATAATAACGACGATATTAACGACGATAATAACGACGATAAAAAGAAGATAATGACAATAATAACGACGATATTAACGATGATATTTATGACGATAACAACGTAGATAATGACGATAATAACGACGACATTAACGACGATGATTATGACAAAATAACGACGATATTAACGACGATAATTATGAGGATGATAAGGACGATAACAACGATGATAATGACGATATTAACGACGATAATAACGACGATAATAACGTCGATAATAACGACGATAATAACGACGATATTAACGACGATAATAACGACGATAAAAAGAAGATAATGACAATAATAACGACGATATTAACGATGATATTTATGACGATAACAACGTAGATAATGACGATAATAACGACGACATTAACGACGATGATTATGACAAAATAACGACGATATTAACGACGATAATTATGAGGATAATAAGGACGATAACAACGATGATAATGACGATATTAACGACGATATTAACGACGATAATAACGACGATAATAACGACGATATTAACGACGATAATAACGACGATAAAAAGAAGATAATGACAATAATAACGACGATATTAACGATGATATTTATGACGATAACAACGTAGATAATGACGATAATAACGACGACATTAACGACGATGATTATGACAAAATAACGACGATATTAACGACGATAATTATGAGGATAATAAGGACGATAACAACGATGACAATGACGATAATAACGACGATAATAACGACGATAATAACGACGATATTAACGACGATAATAACGACGATAAAAAGAAGATAATGACAATAATAACGACGATATTAACGATGATATTTATGACGATAACAACGTAGATAATGACGATAATAACGACGACATTAACGACGATGATTATGACAAAATAACGACGATATTAACGACGATAATTATGAGGATGATAAGGACGATAACAACGATGATAATGACGATAATAACGACGATATTAACGACGATGTTTATGACAAAATAACGACGATATTAACGATAATAATTATGAGGATGATAAGGACGATAACAACGATGATAATGACGTTATTAACGACGATATTAACGACGATAATAACGACGATAATAACGACGATATTAACGACGATAATAACGACGATAAAAAGAAGATAATGACAATAATAACGACGATATTAACGATGATATTTATGACGATAACAACGTAGATAATAACGATAATAACGACGACATTAACGACGATGATTATGACAAAATAACGACGATATTAACGACGATAATTATGAGGATGATAAGGACGATAACAACGATGATAATGACGATAATAACGACGATATTAACGACGATGTTTATGACAAAATAACGACGATATTAACGATAATAATTATGAGGATGATAAGGACGATAACAACGATGATAATGACGTTATTAACGACGATATTAACGACGATAATAACGACGATAATAACGACGATATTAACGACGATAATAACGACGATAAAAAGAAGATAATGACAATAATAACGACGATATTAACGATGATATTTATGACGATAACAACGTAGATAATGACGATAATAACGACGACATTAACGACGATGATTATGACAAAATAACGACGATATTAACGACGATAATTATGAGGATAATAAGGACGATAACAACGATGACAATGACGATATTAACGACGATAATAACGACTATAATTATGATGATAAAAACGACGATAATGACGATAATAACGACGATATTAACGACGATAATAACGACGATAACAACGAAGATAATGACGATAATATCGACGACATTAACGACGATGATTATGACAAAATAACGACGATATTAACGACGATAATTATGAGGATAATAAGGACGATAACAACGATGATAATGACGATATTAACGACGATATTAACGACGATAATAACGACGATAATAACGACGATATTAACGACGATAATAACGACGATAAAAAGAAGATAATGACAATAATAACGACGATATTAACGATATTATTTATGACGATAACAACGTAGATAATGACGATAATAACGACGACATTAACGACGATGATTATGACAAAATAACGACGATATTAACGACGATAATTATGAGGATAATAAGGACGATAACAACGATGACAATGACGATATTAACGACGATAATAACGACTATAATTATGATGATAAAAACGACGATAATGACGATAATAACGACGATATTAACGACGATAATAACGACGATAACAACGAAGATAATGACGATAATATCGACGACATTAACGACGATGATTATGACAAAATAACGACGATATTAACGACGATAATTATGAGGATAATAAGGACGATAACAACGATGATAATGACGATATTAACGACGATATTAACGACGATAATAACGACGATAATAACGACGATATTAACGACGAAAATAACGACGATAAAAAGAAGATAATGACAATAATAACGACGATATTAACGATGATATTTATGACGATAACAACGTAGATAATGACGATAATAACGACGACATTAACGACGATGATTATGACAAAATAACGACGATATTAACGACGATAATTATGAGGATGATAAGGACGATAACAACGATGATAATGACGATAATAACGACGATATTAACGACGATGTTTATGACAAAATAACGACGATATTAACGATAATAATTATGAGGATGATAAGGACGATAACAACGATGATAATGACGTTATTAACGACGATATTAACGACGATAATAACGACGATAATAACGACGATATTAACGACGATAATAACGACGACAAAAAGAAGATAATGACAATAATAACGACGATATTAACGATGATATTTATGACGATAACAACGTAGATAATAACGATAATAACGACGACATTAACGACGATGATTATGACAAAATAACGACGATATTAACGACGATAATTATGAGGATGATAAGGACGATAACAACGATGATAATGACGATAATAACGACGATATTAACGACGATGTTTATGACAAAATAACGACGATATTAACGATAATAATTATGAGGATGATAAGGACGATAACAACGATGATAATGACGTTATTAACGACGATATTAACGACGATAATAACGACGATAATAACGACGATATTAACGACGATAATAACGACGATAAAAAGAAGATAATGACAATAATAACGACGATATTAACGATGATATTTATGACGATAACAACGTAGATAATGACGATAATAACGACGACATTAACGACGATGATTATGACAAAATAACGACGATATTAACGACGATAATTATGAGGATAATAAGGACGATAACAACGATGACAATGACGATATTAACGACGATAATAACGACTATAATTATGATGATAAAAACGACGATAATGACGATAATAACGACGATATTAACGACGATAATAACGACGATAACAACGAAGATAATGACGATAATATCGACGACATTAACGACGATGATTATGACAAAATAACGACGATATTAACGACGATAATTATGAGGATAATAAGGACGATAACAACGATGATAATGACGATATTAACGACGATATTAACGACGATAATAACGACGATAATAACGACGATATTAACGACGATAATAACGACGATAAAAAGAAGATAATGACAATAATAACGACGATATTAACGATATTATTTATGACGATAACAACGTAGATAATGACGATAATAACGACGACATTAACGACGATGATTATGACAAAATAACGACGATATTAACGACGATAATTATGAGGATGATAAGGACGATAACAACGATGATAATGACGATAATAACGACGATATTAACGACGATGTTTATGACAAAATAACGACGATATTAACGATAATAATTATGAGGATGATAAGGACGATAACAACGATGATAATGACGTTATTAACGACGATATTAACGACGATAATAACGACGATAATAACGACGATATTAACGACGATAATAACGACGATAAAAAGAAGATAATGACAATAATAACGACGATATTATCGATGATATTTATGACGATAACATCGTAGATAATGACGATAATAACGACGACATTAACGACGATGATTATGACAAAATAACGACGATATTAACGATGATAATTATGAGGATAATAAGGACGATAACAACGATGACAATGACGATATTAACGACGATAATAACGACTATAATTATGATGATAAAAACGACGATAATGACGATAATAACGACGATATTAACGACGATAATAACGACGATAACAACGAAGATAATGACGATAATATCGACGACATTAACGACGATGATTATGACAAAATAACGACGATATTAACGACGATAATTATGAGGATGATAAGGACGATAACAACGATGATAATGACGATAATAACGACGACATTAACAGCGATAATTATGTGGATTAATAAGGACGATAACAACGATTATAATGACGATATTAACGACGATATTAACGACGATAAAAAGAAGATAATGACAATAATAACGACGATATTAACGATGATATTTATGACGATAACAACGGAGATAATGACGATAATAACGACGACATTAACGACGATGATTATGACAAAATAACGACGATATTAACGACGATAATTTTAAGGATAATAAGGACGATAACAACGATGATAATGACGATATTAACGACGATATTAACGACGATAATAACGACGATAATAACGACGATATTAACGACGATAATAACGACGATAAAAAGAAGATAATGGCAATAATAACGACGATATTAACGATGATATTTATGACGATAACAACGTAGATAATGACGATAATAACGACGACATTAACGACGATGATTATGACAAAATAACGACGATATTAACGACGATAATTATGAGGAAAATAAGGACGATAACAACGATGACAATGACGATATTAACGACGATAATAACGACTATAATTATGATGATAAAAACGACGATAATGACGATAATAACGACGATATTAACGACGATAATAACGACGATAACAACGAAGATAATGACGATAATATCGACGACATTAACGACGATGATTATGACAAAATAACGACGATATTAACGACGATAATTATGAGGATGATAAGGACGATAACAACGATTATAATGACGATAATAACGACGACATTAACGACGATGATTATGACAAAATAACGACGATATTAACGACGATAATTATGAGGATAATAAGGACGATAACAACGATGATAATGACGATATTAACGACGATATTAACGACGATAATAACGACGATAATAACGACGATATTAACGACGATAATAACGACGATAAAAAGAAGATAATGACAATAATAACGACGATATTAACGATGATATTTATGACGATAACAACGTAGATAATGACGATAATAACGACGACATTAACGACGATGATTATGACAAAATAACGACGATATTAACGACGATAATTATGAGGATGATAAGGACGATAACAACGATGATAATGACGATAATTACGACGACATTAACAGCGATAATTATGTGGATTAATAAGGACGATAACAACGAAGAAAATGACGATAATAACGACGACATTAACGACGATGATTATGACAAAATAACGACGATATTAACGACGATAATTATGAGGATAATAAGGACGATAACAACGATGACAATGACGATATTAACGACGATAATAACGACTATAATTATGATGATAAAAACGACGATAATGACGATAATAACGACGATATTAACGACGATAATAACGACGATAACAACGAAGATAATGACGATAATATCGACGACATTAACGACGATGATTATGACAAAATAACGACGATATTAACGACGATAATTATGAGGATAATAAGGACGATAAAAACGATGATATTGACGATATTAACGACGATATTAACGACGATAATAACGACGATAATAACGACGATATTAACGACGATAATAACGACGATAAAAAGAAGATAATGACAATAATAACGACGATATTAAAGATGATATTTATGACGATAACAACGTAGATAATGACGATAATAACGACGACATTAAAGACGATGATTATGACAAAATAACGACGATATTAACGACGATAATTATGAGGATGATAAGGACGATAACAACGATGATAATGACGATAATAACGACGATATTAACGACGATGTTTATGACAAAATAACGACGATATTAACGACGATAATTATGAGGATAATAAGGACGATAACAACGATGATAATGACGTTATTAACGACGATATTAACGACGATAATAACGACGATAATAACGACGATATTAACGACGATAATAACGACGATAAAAAGAAGATAGTGACAATAATAACGACGATATTAACGATGATATTTATGAAGATAACAACGTAGATAATGACGATAATAACGACGACATTAACGACGATGATTATGAAAAATTAACGACGATATTAACGACGATAATTATGAGGATAATAAGGACGATAACAACGATGACAATGACGATATTAACGACGATAATAACGACTATAATTATGATGATAAAAACGACGATAATGACGATAATAACGACGATATTAACGACGATAATAACGACGATAACAACGAAGATAATGACGATAATATCGACGACATTAACGACGATGATTATGACAAAATAACGACGATATTAACGACGATAATTATGAGGATGATAAGGACGATAACAACGATGATAATGACGATAATAACGACGACATTAACAGCGATAATTATGTGGATTAATAAGGACGATAACAACGATTATAACGAAGATATTAACGACGATATTAACGACGATAAAAAGAAGATAATGACAATAATAACGACGATATTAACGATGATATTTATGACGATAACAACGGAGATAATGACGATAATAACGACGACATTAACGACGATGATTATGACAAAATAACGACGATATTAACGACGATAATTATGAGGATAATAAGGACGATAACAACGATTATAATGACGATATTAACGACGATATTAACGACGATAATAACGACGATAATAACGACGATATTAACGACGATAATAACGACGATAAAAAGAAGATAATGACAATAATAACGACGATAATAACGAAGATATTTATGACGATAACAACGTAGATAATGACGATAATAACGACGACATTAACGACGATGATTATGACAAAATAACGACGATATTAACGACGATAATTATGAGGATAATAAGGAGGATAACAACGATGACAATGACGATATTTACGACGATAATAACGACTATAATTATGATGATAAAAACGACGATAATGACGATAATAACGACGATATTAACGACGATAATAACGACGATAACAACGAAGATTATGACGATAATATCGACGACATTAACGACGAAGATTATGACAAAATAACGTCGATATTAACGACGATAATTATGAGGATAATAAGGACGATAACAACGATGATAATGACGATATTAACGACGATATTAACGACGATAATAACGACGATAATAACGACGATATTAACGACGATAATAACGACGATAAAAAGAAGATAATGACAATAATAACGACGATATTAACGATGATATTTATGACGATAACAACGTAGAAGATGACGATAATAACGACGACATTAACGACGATGATTATGACAAAATAACGACGATATTAACGACGATAATTATGAGGATGATAAGGACGATAACAACGATGATAATGACGATAATAACGACGATATTAACGACGATGTTTATGACAAAATAACGACGATATTAACGACGATAATTATGAGGATAATAAGGACGATAACAACGATGATAATGACGTTATTAACGACGATATTAACGACGATAATAACGACGATAATAACGACGATATTAACGACGATAATAACGACGATAAAAAGAAGATAGTGACAATAATAACGACGATATTAACGATGATATTTATGAAGATAACAACGTAGATAATGACGATAATAACGACGACATTAACGACGATGATTATGAAAAATTAACGACGATATTAACGACGATAATTATGAGGATAATAAGGACGATAACAACGATGACAATGACGATATTAACGACGATAATAACGACTATAATTATGATGATAAAAACGACGATAATGACGATAATAACGACGATATTAACGACGATAATAACGACGATAACAACGACGATATTAACGACGATAATAACGACGATAAAAAGAAGATAATGACATAATAACGACGATATTAACGATGATATTTATGACGATAACAACGTAGATAATGACGATAATAACGACGACATTAACGACGATGATTATGACAAAATAACGACGATATTAACGACGATAATTATGAGGATGATAAGGACGATAACAACGATGATAATGACGATAATAACGACGATATTAACGACGATGTTTATGACAAAATAACGACGATATTAACGACGATAATTATGAGGATAATAAGGACGATAACAACGATGATAATGACGATATTAACGACGATAATAACGACTATAATTATGATGATAAAAACGACGATAATGTCGATAATAACGACGATATTAACGAAGATAATAACGACGATAACAACGAAGATAATGACGATAATATCGACGACATTAACGACGATGATTATGACAAAATAACGACGATATTAACGACGATAATTATGAGGATGATAAGGACGATAACAACGATGATAATGACGATAATAACGACGACATTAACAGCGATAATTATGTGGATTAATAAGGACGATAACAACGATTATAATGACGATATTAACGACGATATTAACGACGATAAAAAGAAGATAATGACAATAATAACGACGATATTAACGATGATATTTATGACGATAACAACGGTGATAATGACGATAATATCGACGACATTAACGACGATGATTATGACAAAATAACGACGATATTAACGACGATAATTATGAGGATAATAAGGACGATAATGACGATAATAACGACGACATTAACGACGATGATTATGACAAAATAACGACGATATTAACGACGATAATTAGGAGGATAATAAGGACGATAACAACGATGATAATGACGATATTAACGACGATATTAACGACGATAATAATGACGATAATTATGAGGATAATAAGGACGATAACAACGATTATAATGACGATATTAACGACGATATTAACGACGATAAAAAGAAGATAATGACAATAATAACGACGATATTAACGATGATATTTATGACGATAACAACGGAGATAATGACGATAATAACGACGACATTAACGACGATATTAACGACGATAAGTATGAGGATAATAAGGACGATAACAACGATGACAATGACGATATTAACGACGATAATAACGACTATAATTATGATGTTAAAAACGACGATAATGACGATAATAACGACGATATTAACGAAGATAATAACGACGATAACAACGAAGATAATGACGATAATATCGACGACATTAACGACGATGATTATGACAAAATAACGACGATATTAACGACGATAATTATGAGGATGATAAGGACGATAACAACGATTATAATGACGATATTAACGACGATATTAACGACGATAAAAAGAAGATAATGACAATAATAACGACGATATTAACGATGATATTTATGACGATAACAACGGTGATAATGACGATAATATCGACGACATTAACGACGATGATTATGACAAAATAACGACGATATTAACGACGATAATTATGAGGATAATAAGGACGATAATGACGATAATAACGACGACATTAACGACGATGATTATGACAAAATAACGACGATATTAACGACGATAATTAGGAGGATAATAAGGACGATAACAACGATGATAATGACGATATTAACGACGATATTAACGACGATAATAACGACGATAATTATGAGGATAATAAGGACGATAACAACGATTATAATGACGATATTAACGACGATATTAACGACGATAAAAAGAAGATAATGACAATAATAACGACGATATTAACGATGATATTTATGACGATAACAACGGAGATAATGACGATAATAACGACGACATTAACGACGATGATTATGACAAAATAACGACGATATTAACGACGATAATAATGAGGATAATAAGGACGATAACAACAATGATAATGACGATATTAACGACGATATTAACGACGATAATAACGACGATAATAACGACGATATTAACGACGATAATAACGACGATAAAAAGAAGATAATGACAATAATAACGACGATATTAACGATGATATTTATGTCGTTAACAACGTAGATAATGACGATAATAACGACGACATTAACGACGATATTAACGACGATAAGTATGAGGATAATAAGGACGATAACAACGATGACAATGACGATATTAACGACGATAATAACGACTATAATTATGATGTTAAAAACGACGATAATGACGATAATAACGACGATATTAACGAAGATAATAACGACGATAACAACGAAGATAATGACGATAATATCGACGACATTAACGACGATGATTATGACAAAATAACGACGATATTAACGACGATAATTATGAGGATGATAAGGACGATAACAACGATGATAATGACGATAATAACGACGACATTAACAGCGATAATTATGTGGATTAATAAGGACGATAACAACGATTATAATGACGATATTAACGACGATATTAACGATGATAAAAAGAAGAAAATGACAATAATAACGACGATATTAACGATGATATTTATGACGATAACAACGGAGATAATGACGATAATAACGACGACATTAACGACGATGTTTATGACAAAATAACGACGATATTAACGACGATAATTATGAGGATAATAAGGACGATAACAACGATGATAATGACGATATTAACGACAATATTAACGACGATAATAACGACGATAATAACGACGATATTAACGACGATAAAAAGAAGATAATGACAATAATAACGTCGATATTAACGATGATATTTATGACGATAACAACGTAGATAATGACGATAATAACGACGACATTAACGACGATGATTATGACAAAATAACGACGATATTAACGACGATAATTATGAGGATAATAAGGACGATAACAACGATGACAATGACGATATTAACGACGATAATAACGACTATAATGATGATGATAAGAACGACGATAATGACGATAATAACGACGATAATAACGACGATAACAACGAAGATAATGACGATATTAACGACGATATTAACGACGATAATAACGACGATAATAACGACGATATTAACGACGATAATAACGACGATAAAAAGAAGATAATGACAATAATAACGACGATATTAACGATGATATTTATGACGATAACAACGTAGATAATGACGATAATAACGACGACATTAACGACGATGATTATGACAAAATAACGACGATATTAACGACGATAATTATGAGGAAAATAAGGACGATAACAACGATGACAATGACGATATTAACGACGATAATAACGACTATAATTATGATGATAAAAACGACGATAATGACGATAATAACGACGATATTAACGACGATAATAACGACGATAACAACGAAGATAATGACGATAATATCGACGACATTAACGACGATGATTATGACAAAATAACGACGATATTAACGACGATAATTATGAGGATGATAAGGACGATAACAACGATTATAATGACGATATTAACGACGATATTAACGACGATAAAAAGAAGATAATGACAATAATAACGACGATATTAACGATGATATTTATGACGATAACAACGGAGATAATGACGATAATAACGACGACATTAACGACGATGATTATGACAAAATAACGACGATATTAACGACGATAATTATGAGGATAATAAGGACGATAACAACGATGATAATGACGATATTAACGACGATAATAACGACGATAATAACGACGATAATAACGACGATATTAACGACGATAATAACGACGATAAAAAGAAGATAATGACAATAATAACGACGATATTAACGAATATATTTATGACGATAACAACGTAGATAATGACGATAATAACGACGACATTAACGACGATGATTATGACAAAATAACGACGATATTAACGACGATAATTATGAGGATAATAAGGAGGATAACAACGATGACAATGACGATATTTACGACGATAATAACGACTATAATTATGATGATAAAAACGACGATAATGACGATAATAACGACGATATTAACGACGATAATAACGACGATAACAACGAAGATTATGACGATAATATCGACGACATTAACGACGAAGATTATGACAAAATAACGTCGATATTAACGACGATAATTATGAGGATAATAAGGACGATAACAACGATGATAATGACGATATTAACGACGATATTAACGACGATAATAACGACGATAATAACGACGATATTAACGACGATAATAACGACGATAAAAAGAAGATTATGACAATAATAACGACGATATAACGATGATATTTATGACGATAACAACGTAGATAATGACGATAATAACGACGACATTAACGACGATGATTATGACAAAATAACGACGATATTAACGACGATAATTATGAGGATGATAAGGACGATAACAACGATGATAATGACGATAATAACGACGACATTAACAGCGATAATTATGTGGATTAATAAGGACGATAACAACGATTATAATGACGATATTAACGACGATATTAACGACGATAAAAAGAAGATAATGACAATAATAACGACGATATTAACGATGATATTTATGACGATAACAACGGAGATAATGACGATAATAACGACGACATTAACGACGATGATTATGACAAAATAACGACGATATTAACGACGATAATTATGAGGATAATAAGGACGATAACAACGATGATAATGACGATATTAACGACGATATTAACGACGATAATAACGACGATAATAACGACAATATTAACGACGATAATAACGACGATAAAAAGAAGATAATGACAATAATAACGACGATATTAACGATGATATTTATGACGATAACAACGTAGATAATGACCATAATAACGACGACATTAACGACGATGATTATGACAAAATAACGACGATATTAACGACGATAATTATGAGGATAATAAGGACGATAACAACGATGACAATGACGATATTAACGACGATAATAACGACTATAATTATGATGATAAAAACGACGATAATGACGATAATAACGACGATATTAACGACGATAATAACGACGATAACAACGAAGATAATGACGATAATATCGACGACATTAACGACGATGATTATGACAAAATAACGACGATATTAACGACGATAATTATGAGGATAATAAGGACGATAACAACGATGATAATGACGATATTAACGACGATATTAACGACGATAATAACGACGATAGTAACGACGATATTAACGACGATAATAACGACGATAAAAAGAAGATAATGACAATAATAACGACAATATTAACGATGATATTTATGACGATAACAACGTAGATAATGACGATAATAACGACGACATTAACGACGATGATTATGACAAAATAACGACGATATTAACGACGATAATTATGAGGATGATAAGGACGATAACAACGATGATAATGACGATAATTACGACGACATTAACAGCGATAATTATGTGGATTAATAAGGACGATAACAACGTAGATAATGACGATAATAACGACGACATTAACGACGATGATTATGACAAAATAACGACGATATTAACGACGATAATTATGAGGATAATAAGGACGATAACAACGATGACAATGACGATATTAACGACGATAATAACGACTATAATTATGCTGATAAAAACGACGATAATGACGATAATAACGACGATATTAACGACGATAATAACGACGATAACAACGAAGATAATGACGATAATATCGACGACATTAACGACGATGATTATGACAAAATAACGACGATATTAAAGACGATAATTATGAGGATAATAAGGACGATAACAACGATGATAATGACGATATTAACGACGATATTAACGACGATAATAACGACGATAATAACGACGATATTAACGACGATAATAACGACGATAAAAAGAAGATAATGACAATAATAACGACGATATTAACGATGATATTTATGACGATAACAACGTAGATAATGACGATAATAACGACGACATTAACGACGATGATTATGACAAAATAACGACGATATTAACGACGATAATTATGAGGATGATAAGGACGATAACAACGATGATAATGACGATAATAACGACGATATTAACGACGATGTTTATGACAAAATAACGACGATATTAACGATAATAATTATGAGGATGATAAGGACGATAACAACGATGATAATGACGTTATTAACGACGATATTAACGACGATAATAACGACGATAATAACGACGATATTAACGACGATAATAACAACGATAAAAAGAAGATAATGACAATAATAACGACGATATTATCGATGATATTTATGACGATAACAACGTAGATAATGACGATAATAACGACGACATTAACGACGATGATTATGACAAAATAACGACGATATTAACGACGATAATTATGAGGATAATAAGGACGATAACAACGATGACAATGACGATATTAACGACGATAATAACGACTATATTTATGACGATAACAACGACGATAATGACGATAATAACGACGATATTAACGACGATAATAACGACGATAACAACGAAGATAATGACGATAATATCGACGACATTAACGACGATGATTATGACAAAATAACGACGATATTAACGACGATAATTATGAGGATGATAAGGACGATAACAACGATGATAATGACGATAATAACGACGACATTAACAGCGATAATTATGTGGATTAATAAGGACGATAACAACGATTATAATGACGATATTAACGACGATATTAACGACGATAAAAAGAAGATAATGACAATAATAACGACGATATTAACGATGATATTTATGACGATAACAACGGAGATAATGACGATAATAACGACGACATTAACGACGATGATTATGACAAAATAACGACGATATTAACGACGATAATTATGAGGATAATAAGGACGATAACAACGATGATAATGACGATATTAACGACGATATTAACGACGATAATAACGACGATAATAACGACAATATTAACGACGATAATAACGACGATAAAAAGAAGATAATGACAATAATAACGACGATATTAACGATGATATTTATGACGATAACAACGTAGATAATGACCATAATAACGACGACATTAACGACGATGATTATGACAAAATAACGACGATATTAACGACGATAATTATGAGGATAATAAGGACGATAACAACGATGACAATGACGATATTAACGACGATAATAACGACTATAATTATGATGATAAAAACGACGATAATGACGATAATAACGACGATATTAACGACGATAATAACGACGATAACAACGAAGATAATGACGATAATATCGACGACATTAACGACGATGATTATGACAAAATAACGACGATATTAACGACGATAATTATGAGGATAATAAGGACGATAACAACGATGATAATGACGATATTAACGACGATATTAACGACGATAATAACGACGATAGTAACGACGATATTAACGACGATAATAACGACGATAAAAAGAAGATAATGACAATAATAACGACGATATTAACGATGATATTTATGACGATAACAACGTAGATAATGACGATAATAACGACGACATTAACGACGATGATTATGACAAAATAACGACGATATTAACGACGATAATTATGAGGATGATAAGGACGATAACAACGATGATAATGACGATAATTACGACGACATTAACAGCGATAATTATGTGGATTAATAAGGACGATAACAACGTAGATAATGACGATAATAACGACGACATTAACGACGATGATTATGACAAAATAACGACGATATTAACGACGATAATTATGAGGATAATAAGGACGATAACAACGATGACAATGACGATATTAACGACGATAATAACGACTATAATTATGCTGATAAAAACGACGATAATGACGATAATAACGACGATATTAACGACGATAATAACGACGATAACAACGAAGATAATGACGATAATATCGACGACATTAACGACGATGATTATGACAAAATAACGACGATATTAAAGACGATAATTATGAGGATAATAAGGACGATAACAACGATGATAATGACGATATTAACGACGATATTAACGACGATAATAACGACGATAATAACGACGATATTAACGACGATAATAACGACGATAAAAAGAAGATAATGACAATAATAACGACGATATTAACGATGATATTTATGACGATAACAACGTAGATAATGACGATAATAACGACGACATTAACGACGATGATTATGACAAAATAACGACGATATTAACGACGATAATTATGAGGATGATAAGGACGATAACAACGATGATAATGACGATAATAACGACGATATTAACGACGATGTTTATGACAAAATAACGACGATATTAACGATAATAATTATGAGGATGATAAGGACGATAACAACGATGATAATGACGTTATTAACGACGATATTAACGACGATAATAACGACGATAATAACGACGATATTAACGACGATAATAACAACGATAAAAAGAAGATAATGACAATAATAACGACGATATTATCGATGATATTTATGACGATAACAACGTAGATAATGACGATAATAACGACGACATTAACGACGATGATTATGACAAAATAACGACGATATTAACGACGATAATTATGAGGATAATAAGGACGATAACAACGATGACAATGACGATATTAACGACGATAATAACGACTATATTTATGATGATAAAAACGACGATAATGACGATAATAACGACGATATTAACGACGATAATAACGACGATAACAACGAAGATAATGACGATAATATCGACGACATTAACGACGATGATTATGACAAAATAACGACGATATTAACGACGATAATTATGAGGATGATAAGGACGATAACAACGATGATAATGACGATAATAACGACGACATTAACAGCGATAATTATGTGGATTAATAAGGACGATAACAACGATTATAATGACGATATTAACGACGATATTAACGACGATAAAAAGAAGATAATGACAATAATAACGACGATATTAACGATGATATTTATGACGATAACAACGGAGATAATGACGATAATAACGACGACATTAACGACGATGATTATGACAAAATAACGACGATATTAACGACGATAATTATGAGGATAATAAGGACGATAACAACGATGATAATGACGATATTAACGACGATATTAACGACGATAATAACGACGATAATAACGACGATATTAACGACGATAATAACGACGATAAAAAGAAGATAATGACAACAATAACGACGATATTAACGAAGATATTTATGACGATAACAACGTAGATAATGACGATAATAACGACGACATTAACGATGATGATTATGACAAAATAACGACGATATTAACGACGATAATTATGAGGATAATATGGAGGATAACAACGATGACAATGACGATATTTACGACGATAATAACGACTATAATTATGATGATAAAAACGACGATAATGACGATAATAACGACGATATTAACGACGATAATAACGACGATAACAACGAAGATTATGACGATAATATCGACGACATTAACGACGATGATTATGACAAAATAACGTCGATATTAACGACGATAATTATGAGGATAATAAGGACGATAACAACGATGATAATGACGATATTAACGACGATATTAACGACGATAATAACGACGATAATAACGACGATATTAACGACGATAATAACGACGATAAAAAGAAGATAATGACAATAATAACGACGATATTAACGATGATATTTATGACGATAACAACGTAGATAATGACGATAATAACGACGACATTAACGACGATGATTATGACAAAATAACGACGATATTAACGACGATAATTATGAGGATGATAAGGACGATAACAACGATGATAATGACGATAATTACGACGACATTAACAGCGATAATTATGTGGATTAATAAGGACGATAACAACGAAGAAAATGACGATAATAACGACGACATTAACGACGATGATTATGACAAAATAACGACGATATTAACGACGATAATTATGAGGATAATAAGGACGATAACAACGATGATAATGACGACATTAACGACGATATTAACGACGATAATAACGACGATAATAACGACGATATTAACGACGATAATAACGACGATAAAAAGAAGATAATGGCAATAATAACGACGATATTAACGATGATATTTATGACGATAACAACGTAGATAATGACGATAATAACGACGACATTAACGACGATGATTATGACAAAATAACGACGATATTAACGACGATAATTATGAGGATAATAAGGACGATAACAACGATGACAATGACGATATTAACAACGATAATAACGACTATAATTATGATGATAAAAACGACGATAATGACGATAATAACGACGATATTAACGACGATAATAACGACGATAACAACGAAGATAATGACGATAATATAGACGACATTAACGACGATGATTATGACAAAATAACGACGATATTAACGACGATAATTATGAGGATAATAAGGACGATAACAACGTAGATAATGACGATAATAACGACGACATTAACGACGATGATTATGACAAAATAACGACGATATTAACGACGATAATTATGAGGATGATAAGGACGATAACAACGATGATAATGACGATAATAACGACGATATTAACGACGATGTTTATGACAAAATAACGACGATATTAACGATAATAATTATGAGGATTATAAGGACGATAACAACGATGATAATGACGTTATTAACGACGATATTAACGACGATAATAACGACGATAATAACGTCGATATTAACGACGATAATAACGACGATAAAAAGAAGATAATGACAATAATAACGACGATATTAACGATAATATTTATGACGATAACAACGTAGATAATGACGATAATAACTACGACATTAACGACGATGATTATGACAAAATAACGACGGTATTAACGACGATAATTATGAGGATAATAAGGACGATAACAACGATGACAATGACGATATTAACGACGATAATAACGACTATAATTATGATGATAAAAACGACGATAATGACGATAATAACGACGATATTAACGACGATAATAACGACGATAACAACGAAGATAATGACGATAATATCGACGACAATAACGACGATGATTATGACAAAATAACGACGATATTAACGACGATAATTATGAGGATGATAAGGACGATTACAACGATGATAATGACGATAATAACGACAACATTAAAAGCGATAATTATGTGGATTAATAAGGACGATAACAACGATTATAATGACGATATTAACGACGATAATAACGACGATAAAAAGAAGATAATGACAATAATAACGACGATATTAACGATGATATTTATGACGATAACAACGGAGATAATGACGATAATAACGACGACATTAACGACGATGATTATGACAAAATAACGACGATATTAACGACGATAATTATGAGGATAATAAGGACGATAACAACGATGATAATGACGATATTAACGACGATATTAACGACGATAATAACGACGATAATAACGACGATATTAACGACGATAATAACGACGATAAAAAGAAGATAATGACAATAATAACGACGATATTAACGATGATATTTATGACGATAACAACGTAGATAATGACGATAATATCGACGACATTAACGACGATGATTATGACAAAATAACGACGATATTAACGACGATAATTATGAGGATGATAAGGACGATAACAACGATTATAATGACGATATTAACGACGATATTAACGACGATAAAAAGAAGATAATGACAATAATAACGACGATATTAACGATGATATTTATGACGATAACAACGGAGATAATGACGATAATAACGACGACATTAACGACGATGATTATGACAAAATAACGACGATATTAACGACGATAATTATGAGGATAATAAGGACGATAACAACGTAGATAATGACGATAATAACGACGACATTAACGACGATGATTATGACAAAATAACGACGATATTAACGACGATAATTATGAGGATGATAAGGACGATAACAACGATGATAATGACGATAATAACGACGATATTAACGACGATGTTTATGACAAAATTACGACGATATTAACGATAATAATTATGAGGATTATAAGGACGATAACAACGATGATAATGACGTTATTAACGACGATATTAACGACGATAATAACGACGATAATAACGTCGATATTAACGACGATAATAACGACGATAAAAAGAAGATAATGACAATAATAACGACGATATTAACGATAATATTTATGACGATAACAACGTAGATAATGACGATAATAACTACGACATTAACGACGATGATTATGACAAAATAACGACGGTATTAACGACGATAATTATGAGGATAATAAGGACGATAACAACGATGACAATGACGATATTAACGACGATAATAACGACTATAATTATGATGATAAAAACGACGATAATGACGATAATAACGACGATATTAACGACGATAATAACGACGATAACAACGAAGATAATGACGATAATATCGACGACAATAACGACGATGATTATGACAAAATAACGACGATATTAACGACGATAATTATGAGGATGATAAGGACGATTACAACGATGATAATGACGATAATAACGACAACATTAAAAGCGATAATTATGTGGATTAATAAGGACGATAACAACGATTATAATGACGATATTAACGACGATAATAACGACGATAAAAAGAAGATAATGACAATAATAACGACGATATTAACGATGATATTTATGACGATAACAACGGAGATAATGACGATAATAACGACGACATTAACGACGATGATTATGACAAAATAACGACGATATTAACGACGATAATTATGAGGATAATAAGGACGATAACAACGATGATAATGACGATATTAACGACGATATTAACGACGATAATAACGACGATAATAACGACGATATTAACGACGATAATAACGACGATAAAAAGAAGATAATGACAATAATAACGACGATATTAACGATGATATTTATGACGATAACAACGTAGATAATGACGATAATATCGACGACATTAACGACGATGATTATGACAAAATAACGACGATATTAACGACGATAATTATGAGGATGATAAGGACGATAACAACGATTATAATGACGATATTAACGACGATATTAACGACGATAAAAAGAAGATAATGACAATAATAACGACGATATTAACGATGATATTTATGACGATAACAACGGAGATAATGACGATAATAACGACGACATTAACGACGATGATTATGACAAAATAACGACGATATTAACGACGATAATTATGAGGATAATAAGGACGATAACAACGATGATAATGACGATATTAACGACGATAATAACGACGATAATAACGACGATAATAACGACGATATTAACGACGATAATAACGACGATAAAAAGAAGATAATGACAATAATAACGACGATATTAACGAATATATTTATGACGATAACAACGTAGATAATGACGATAATAACGACGACATTAACGACGATGATTATGACAAAATAACGACGATATTAACGACGATAATTATGAGGATGATAAGGACGATAACAACGATGATAATGACGATAATAACGACGATATTAACGACGATCTTTATGACAAAATAACGACGATATTAACGATAATAATTATGAGGATGATAAGGACGATAACAACGATGATAATGACGTTATTAACGACGATATTAACGACGATAATAACGACGATAATAACGACGATATTAACGACGATAATAACGACGATAAAAAGAAGATAATGACAATAATAACGACGATATTAACGATGATATTTATGACGATAACAACGGAGATAATGACGATAATAACGACGACATTAACGACGATGATTATGACAAAATAACGACGATATTAACGACGATAATTATGAGGATAATAAGGACGATAACAACGATGATAATGACGATATTAACGACGATATTAACGACGATAATAACGACGATAATAACGACGATATTAACGACGATAATAACGACGATAAAAAGAAGATAATGACAATAATAACGACGATATTAACGATGATATTTATGACGATAACAACGTAGATAATGACGATAATATCGACGACATTAACGACGATGATTATGACAAAATAACGACGATATTAACGACGATAATTATGAGGATGATAAGGACGATAACAACGATTATAATGACGATATTAACGACGATATTAACGACGATAAAAAGAAGATAATGACAATAATAACGACGATATTAACGATGATATTTATGACGATAACAACGGAGATAATGACGATAATAACGACGACATTAACGACGATGATTATGACAAAATAACGACGATATTAACGACGATAATTATGAGGATAATAAGGACGATAACAACGTAGATAATGACGATAATAACGACGACATTAACGACGATGATTATGACAAAATAACGACGATATTAACGACGATAATTATGAGGATGATAAGGACGATAACAACGATGATAATGACGATAATAACGACGATATTAACGACGATGTTTATGACAAAATTACGACGATATTAACGATAATAATTATGAGGATTATAAGGACGATAACAACGATGATAATGACGTTATTAACGACGATATTAACGACGATAATAACGACGATAATAACGTCGTTATTAACGACGATAATAACGACGATAAAAAGAAGATAATGACAATAATAACGACGATATTAACGATAATATTTATGACGATAACAACGTAGATAATGACGATAATAACTACGACATTAACGACGATGATTATGACAAAATAACGACGGTATTAACGACGATAATTATGAGGATAATAAGGACGATAACAACGATGACAATGACGATATTAACGACGATAATAACGACTATAATTATGATGATAAAAACGACGATAATGACGATAATAACGACGATATTAACGACGATAATAACGACGATAACAACGAAGATAATGACGATAATATCGACGACAATAACGACGATGATTATGACAAAATAACGACGATATTAACGACGATAATTATGAGGATGATAAGGACGATTACAACGATGATAATGACGATAATAACGACAACATTAAAAGCGATAATTATGTGGATTAATAAGGACGATAACAACGATTATAATGACGATATTAACGACGATAATAACGACGATAAAAAGAAGATAATGACAATAATAACGACGATATTAACGATGATATTTATGACGATAACAACGGAGATAATGACGATAATAACGACGACATTAACGACGATGATTATGACAAAATAACGACGATATTAACGACGATAATTATGAGGATAATAAGGACGATAACAACGATGATAATGACGATATTAACGACGATATTAACGACGATAATAACGACGATAATAACGACGATATTAACGACGATAATAACGACGATAAAAAGAAGATAATGACAATAATAACGACGATATTAACGATGATATTTATGACGATAACAACGTAGATAATGACGATAATATCGACGACATTAACGACGATGATTATGACAAAATAACGACGATATTAACGACGATAATTATGAGGATGATAAGGACGATAACAACGATTATAATGACGATATTAACGACGATATTAACGACGATAAAAAGAAGATAATGACAATAATAACGACGATATTAACGATGATATTTATGACGATAACAACGGAGATAATGACGATAATAACGACGACATTAACGACGATGATTATGACAAAATAACGACGATATTAACGACGATAATTATGAGGATAATAAGGACGATAACAACGATGATAATGACGATATTAACGACGATAATAACGACGATAATAACGACGATAATAACGACGATATTAACGACGATAATAACGACGATAAAAAGAAGATAATGACAATAATAACGACGATATTAACGAATATATTTATGACGATAACAACGTAGATAATGACGATAATAACGACGACATTAACGACGATGATTATGACAAAATAACGACGATATTAACGACGATAATTATGAGGATGATAAGGACGATAACAACGATGATAATGACGATAATAACGACGATATTAACGACGATCTTTATGACAAAATAACGACGATATTAACGATAATAATTATGAGGATGATAAGGACGATAACAACGATGATAATGACGTTATTAACGACGATATTAACGACGATAATAACGACGATAATAACGACGATATTAACGACGATAATAACGACGATAAAAAGAAGATAATGACAATAATAACGACGATATTAACGATGATATTTATGACGATAAAAACGTAGATAATGACGATAATAACGACGACATTAACGACGATGATTATGACAAAATAACGACGATATTAACGACGATAATTATGAGGATAATAAGGACGATAACAACGATGACAATGACGATATTAACGACGATAATAACGACTATAATTATGATGATAAAAACGACGATAATGACGATAATAACGACGATATTAACGACGATAATAACGATGATAACAACGAAGATAATGACGATAATATCGACGACATTAACGACGATGATTATGACAAAATAACGACGATATTAACGACGATAATTATGAGGATGATAAGGACGATAACAACGATTATAATGACGATATTAACGACGATATTAACGACGATAAAAAGAAGATAATGACAATAATAACGACGATATTAACGATGATATTTATGACGATAACAACGGAGATAATGACGATAATAACGACGACATTAACGACGATGATTATGACAAAATAACGACGATATTAACGACGATAATTATGAGGATAATAAAGACGATAACAACGATGAAAATGACGATATTAACGACGATATTAACGACGATAATAACGACGATAATAACGACGATATTAACGACGATAATAACGACGATAAAAAGAAGATAATGACAATAATAACGACGATATTAACGATGATATTAATGACGATAACAACGTAGATAATGACGATAATATCGACGACATTAACGACGATGATTATGACAAAATAACGACGATATTAACGACGATAATTATGAGGATAATAAGGACGATAACAACGATGATAATGACGATATTAACGACGATATTAACGACGATAATAACGACGATAATAACGACGATATTAACGACGATAATAACGACGATAAAAAGAAGATAATGACAATAATAACGACGATATTAACGATGATATTTATGACGATAACAACGTAGATAATGACGATAATAACGACGACATTAACGACGATGATTATGACAAAATAACGACGATATTAACGACGATAATTATGAGGATAATAAGGACGATAACAACGATGACAATGACGATATTAACGAAGATAATAACGACTATAATTATGATGATAAAAACGACGATAATGACGATAATAACGACGATATTAACGACGATAATAACGACGATAACAACGAAGATAATGACGATAATATCGACGACATTAACGACGATGATTATGACAAAATAACGACGATATTAACGACGATAATTATGAGGATAATAAGGACGATAACAACGTAGATAATGACGATAATAACGATGACATTAACGACGATGATTATGACAAAATAACGACGATATTAACGACGATAATTATGAGGATGATAAGGACGATAACAACGATGATAATGACGATAATAACGACGATATTAACGACGATGTTTATGACAAAATAACGACGATATTAACGATAATAATTATGAGGATGATAAGGACGATAACAACGATGATAATGACGTTATTAACGACGATATTAACGACGATAATAACGACGATGATAACGTCGATATTAACGACGATAATAACGACGATAAAAAGAAGATAATGACAATAATAACGACGATATTAACGATAATATTTATGACGATAACAACGTAGATAATGACGATAATAACTACGACATTAACGACGATGATTATGACAAAATAACGACGGTATTAACGACGATAATTATGAGGATAATAAGGACGATAACAACGATGACAATGACGATATTAACGACGATAATAACGACTATAATTATGATGATAAAAACGACGATAATGACGATAATAACGACGATATTAACGACGATAATAACGACGATAACAACGAAGATAATGACGATAATATCGACGACATTAACGACGATGATTATGACAAAATAACGACGATATTAACGACGATAATTATGAGGATGATAAGGACGATAACAACGATGATAATGACGATAATAACGACAACATTAAAAGCGATAATTATGTGGATTAATAAGGACGATAACAACGATTATAATGACGATATTAACGACGATATTAACGACGATAAAAAGAAGATAATGACAATAATAACGACGATATTAACGATGATATTTATGACGATAACAACGGAGATAATGACGATAATAACGACGATATTAACGACGATGATTATGACAAAATAACGACGATATTAACGACGATAATTATGAGGATAATAAGGACGATAACAACGATGATAATGACGATATTAACGACGATATTAACGACGATAATAACGACGATAATAACGACGATATTAACGACGATAATAACGACGATAAAAAGAAGATAATGACAATAATAACGACGATATTAACGATGATATTTATGACGATAACAACGTAGATAATGACGATAATAACGACGACATTAACGACGATGATTATGACAAAATAACGACGATATTAACGACGATAATTATGAGGATATTAAGGACGATAACAACGATGACAATGACGATATTAACGACGATAATAACGACTATAATTATGATGATAAAAACGACGATAATGACGATAATAACGACGATATTAACGACGATAATAACGACGATAACAACGAAGATAATGACGATAATATCGACGACATTAACGACGATGATTATGACAAAATAACGACGATATTAACGACGATAATTATGAGGATAATAAGGACGATAACAACGATGATAATGACGATATTAACGACCATATTAACGACGATAATAACGACGATAATAACGACGATATTAACGACGATAATAACGACAATAAAAAGAAGATAATGACAATAATAACGACGATATTAACGATGATATTTATGACGATAACAACGTAGATAATGACGATAATAACGACGACATTAACGACGATGATTATGACAAAATAACGACGATATTAACGACGATAATTATGAGGATAATAAGGACGATAACAACGATGACAATGACGATATTAACGACGATAATAACGACTATAATTATGATGATAAAAACGACGATAATGACGATAATAACGACGATATTAACGACGATAATAACGACGATAACAACGATGATAATGACGATATTAACGACGATATTAACGACGATAATAACGACGATAATAACGACGATATTAACGACGATAATAACGACGATAAAAAGAAGATAATGACAAAATAACGACGATATTAACGATGATATTTATGACGATAACAACGTAGATAATGACGATAATAACGACGACATTAACGACGATGATTATGACAAAATAACGACGATATTAACGACGATAATTATGAGGATAATAAGGACGATAACAGCGATGACAATGACGATACTAACGACGATAATAACGACTATAATTATGATGATAAAAACGACGATAATGACGATAATAACGACGATATTAACGACGATAATAACGACGATAATTACGACGATATTGACGACGATAATAACGACGATAAAATGAAGATAATGACAATAATAACGACGATATTAACGATGATATTTATGACGATAACAACGTAGATAATGACGATAATAACGACGACATTAACGACGATGATTATGACAAAATAACGACGATATTAACGACGATAGTTATGAGGATGATAAGGACGATAACAACGATGATAATGACGATAATTACGACGACATTAACAGCGATAATTATGTGGATTAATAAGGACGATAACAACGAAGAAAATGACGATAATAACGACGACATTAACGACGATGATTATGACAAAATAACGACGATATTAACGACGATAATAACGACGATAAAAAGAAGATAATGACAATAATAACGACGATATTAACGATGATATTTATGACGATAACAACGTAGATAATGACGATAATAACGACGACATTAACGACGATGATTATGACAAAATAACGACGATATTAACGACGATAATTATGAGGATAATAAGGACGATAACAACGATGACAATGACGATATTAACGACGATAATAACGACTATAATTATGATGATAAAAACGACGATAATGACGATAATAACGACGATATTAACGACGATAATAACGACGATAACAACGAAGATAATGACGATAATATCGACGACATTAACGACGATGATTATGACAAAATAACGACGATATTAACGACGATAATTATGAAGATGATAAGGACGATAACAACGATGATAATGACGATAATAACGACGACATTAACAGCGATAATTATGTGGATTAATAAGGACGATATCAACGATTATAATGACGATATTAACGACGATATTAACGACGATAAAAAGAAGATAATGACAATAATAACGACGATATTAACGATGATATTTATGACGATAACAACGGAGATAATGACGATAATAACGACGACATTAACGACGATGATTATGACAAAATAACGACGATATTAACGACGATAATTATGAGGATAATAAGGACGATAACAACGATGATAATGACGATATTAACGACGATATTAACGACGATAATAACGACGATAATAACGACGATATTAACGACGATAATAACGACGATAAAAAGAAGATAATGACAATAATAACGACGATATTAACGATGATATTTATGACGATAACAACGTAGATAATGACGATAATAACGACGACATTAACGACGATGATTATGACAAAATAACGACGATATTAACGACGATAATTATGAAGATAATAAGGACGATAACAACGATGACAATGACGATATTAACGACGATAATAACGACTATAATTATGATGATAAAAACGACGATAATGACGATAATAACGACGATATTAACGACGATAATAACGACGATAACAACGAAGATAATGACGATAATATCGACGACATTAACGACAATGATTATGACAAAATAACGACGATATTAACGACGATAATTATGAGGATGATAAGGACGAAAACAACGATGATAATGACGATAATAACGACGACATTAACAGCGATAATTATGTGGATTAATAAGGACGATAACAACGATTATAATGACGATATTAACGACGATATTAACGACGATAAAAAGAAGATAATGACAATAATAACGACGATATTAACGATGATATTTATGACGATAACAACGGAGATAATGACGATAATAACGACGACATTAACGACGATGATTATGACAAAATAACGACGATAATTATGAGGATAATAAGGATGATAACAACGATGATAATGACGATATTAACGTCGATATTAACGACGATAATAACGACGATAATAACGACGATATTAACGACGATAATAACGACGATAAAAAGAAGATAATGACAATAATAACGACGATATTAACGATGATATTTATGACGATAACAACGTAGATAATGACGATAATAACGACGACATTAACGACGATGATTATGACAAAATAACGACGATATTAACGACGATAATTATGAGGATAATAAGGACGATAACAACGATGACAATGACGATATTAACGACGATAATAACGACTATAATTATGATGATAAAAACGACGATAATGACGATAATAACGACGATAATAACGACGATAACAACGAAGATAATGACGATAATATCGACGACATAAACGACGATGATTATGACAAAATAACGACGATATTAACGACGATAATTATGAGGATAATAAGGACGATAACAACGCTGATAATGACGATATTAACGACGATATTAACGACGATGATTATGACAAAATAACGACAATATTAACGACGATAATTATGAGGATAATAAGGACGATAACAACGTAGATAATGACGATAATAACGACGACATTAACGACGATGATTATGACAAAATAACGACGATATTAACGACGATAATTATGAGGATAATAAGGACGATAACAACGATGATAATGACGATATTAACGACGATATTAACGACGATAATAACGACGATAATTATGAGGATAATAAGGACGATAACAACGTAGATAATGACGATAATAACGACGACATTAACGACGATGATTATGACAAAATAACTACGATATTAACGACGATAATAACGACGATAAAAAGAAGATAATGACAATAATAACGACGATATTAACGATGATATTTATGACGATAACAACGTATATAATGACGATAATAACGACGACATTGACGACGATGTTTATGACAAAATAACGACGATATTAACGACGATAATTATGAGGATAATAAGGACGATAACAACGATGACAATGACGATATTAACGACGATAATAACGACTATAATTATGATGATAAAAACGACGATAATGACGATAATAACGACGATATTAACGACGATAATAACGACGATAACAACGAAGATAATGACGATAATATCGACGACATTAACGACGATATTAACGACGATAATTATGAGGATAATAAGGACGATAACAACGAAGATAATGACGATAATAACGACGACATTAACGACGATGATTATGACAAAATAACGACGATATTAACGACGATAATTATGAGGATAATAAGGACGATAACAACGATGATAATGACGATATTAACGACGATATTAACGACGATAATAACGACGATAATTATGAGCATAATAAGGACGATAACAACGATTATAATGACGATATTAACGACGATATTAACGACGATAAAAAGAAGATAATGACAATAATAACGACGATATTAACGATGATATTTATGACGATAACAACGGAGATAATGACGATAATAACGACGACATTAACGACGATGATTATGACAAAATAACGACGATATTAACGACGATAATTATGAGGATAATAAGGACGATAACAACGATGATAATGACGATATTAACGACGATATTAACGACGATAATAACGACGATAATAACGACGATATCAACGACGATAATAACGACGATAAAAAGAAGATAATGACAATAATAACGACGATATTAACGATGATATTTATGACGATAACAACGTAGATAATGACGATAATAACGACGACATTAACGACGATGATTATGACAAAATAACGACGATATTAACGACGATAATTATGAGGATAATAAGGACGATAACAACGATGACAATGACGATATTAACGACGATAATAACGACTATAATTATGATGATAAAAACGACGATAATGACGATAATAACGACGATATTAACGACGATAATAACGACGATTACAACGAAGATAATGACGATAATATCGACGACATTAACGACGATGATTATGACAAAATAACGACGATATTAACGACGATAATTATGAGGATAATAAGGACGATAACAACGATGATAATGACGATATAAACGACGATATTAACGACGATAATAACGACGATAATAACGACGATATTAACGACGATAAAAAGAAGATAATGACAATAATAACGACGATATTAACGATGATATTTATGACGATAACAACGTAGATAATGACGATAATAACGACGACATTAACGACGATGATTATGACAAAATAACGACGATATTAACGACGATAATTATGAGGATAGTAAGGACGATAACAACGATGACAATGACGATATTAACGACGATAATAACGACGATGATTATGACAAAATAACGACGATATTAACGACGATAATTATGAGGATAATAAGGACGATAACAACGACGATAAGAACGAAGATAATGACGATAATATCGACGACATTAACGACGATGATTATGACAAAATAACGACGATATTAACGACGATAATTATGAGGATGATAATGACGATAACAACGATGATAATGACGATAATAACGACGATATTAACAGCGATAATTATGTGGATTAATAAGGACGATAAAAACGAAGAAAATGACGATAATAACGACGACATTAACGACGAAGATTATGACAAAATAACGACGATATTAACGACGATAATTATGAGGATAATAAGGACGATAACAACGATGATAATGACGATATTAACGACGACATTAACGACGATGATTATGACAAAATAACGACGATATTAACGACGATAATTATGAGGATAATAAGGACGATAACAACGATGATAATGACGATAATAACGACGATATTAACGACGATAATAACGACGATAATAACGACGATATTAACGACGATAATAACGACGATAAAAAGAAGATAATGACAATAATAACGACGATATTAACGATGATATTTATGACGATAACAACGTAGATAATGACGATAATAACGAGGACATTAACGACGATGATTATGACAAAATAACGACGATATTAACGACGATAATTATGAGGATGATAAGGACGATAACAACGATGATAATGACGATAATAACGACGATATTAAGGACGATGTTTATGACAAAATAACGACGATATTAACGACGATAATTATGAGGATAATAAGGACGATAACAACGATGATAATGACGATATTAACGACGTAATTAACGACGATAATAACGACGATAATAACGACGATATTAACGACGATAATAACGACGATAAAAAGAAGATAATGACAATAATAACGACGATATTAACGATGATATTTATGACGATAACAACGTAGATAATGACGATAATAACGACGACATTAACGACGATGATTATGACAAAATAACGACGATATTAACGACGATAATTATGAGGATAATAAGGACGATAACAACGATGATAATGACGATATTAACGACGATATTAACGACGATAATAACGACGATAATAACGACGATATTAAAGGCGATAAAAACGATGATAAAAAGAAGATAATGACAATAATAACGACGATATTAACGATGATATTTATGACGATAACAACGTAGATAATGACGATAATAACGACGACATTAACGACGATGATTATGACAAAATAACGACGATATTAACGACGATAATTATGAGGATGATGAGGACGATAACAACGATGATAATGACGATAATAACGACGACATTAACGACGATGTTTATGACAAAATAACGACGATATTAACGACGATAATTATGAGGATGATAAGGACGATAACAACGATGACAATGACGATATTAACGACGATAATAACGACTATAATTATGATGATAAAAACGACGATAATGACGATAATAACGACGATATTAACGACGATAATAACGACGATAACAACGTAGATAATGACGATAATATCGACGACATTAACGACGATGATTATGACAAAATAACGACGATATTAACGACGATAATTATGAGGATGATAAGGACGATAACAACGATGATAATGACGATAATAACGACGAAAATAACAGCGATAATTATGTGGATTAATAAGGACGATAACAACGATTATAATGACGATATTAACGACGATATTAACGACGATAAAAAGAAGATAATGACAATAATAACGACGATATTAACGATGATATTTATGACGATAACAACGGAGATAATGACGATAATAACGACGACATTAACGACGATGATTATGACAAAATAGCGACGATATTAACGACGATAATTATGAGGATAATAAGGACGATAACAACGATGACAATGACGATATTAACGACGATAATAACGACTATAATTATGATGATAAAAACGACGATAATGACGATAATAACGACGATATTAACGACGATAATAACGACGATAACAACGAAGATAATGACGATAATATCGACGACATTAACGACGATGATTATGACAAAATAACGACGATATTAACGACGATAATTATGAGGATGATAAGGACGATAACAACGATGATAATGACGATAATTACGACGACATTAACAGCGATAATTATGTGGATTAATAAGGACGATAACAACGAAGAAAATGACGATAATAACGACGACATTAACGACGATGATTATGACAAAATAACGACGATATTAACGACGATAATTATGAGGATAATAAGGACGATAACAACGATGATAATGACGATATTAACGACGACATTAACGACGATGATTATGACAAAATAACGACGATATTAACGACGATAATTATGAGGATAATAAGGACGATAACAACGATGATAATGACGATAATAACGACGATATTAACGACGATAATAACGACGATAATAACGACGATATTAACGACGATAATAACGACGATAAAAAGAAGATAATGACAATAATAACGACGATATTAACGATGATATTTATGACGATAACAACGTAGATAATGACGATAATAACGAGGACATTAACGACGATGATTATGACAAAATAACGACGATATTAACGACGATAATTATGAGGATGATAAGGACGATAACAACGATGATAATGACGATAATAACGACGATATTAAGGACGATGTTTATGACAAAATAACGACGATATTAACGACGATAATTATGAGGATAATAAGGACGATAACAACGATGATAATGACGATATTAACGACGTAATTAACGACGATAATAACGACGATAATAACGACGATATTAACGACGATAATAACGACGATAAAAAGAAGATAATGACAATAATAACGACGATATTAACGATGATATTTATGACGATAACAACGTAGATAATGACGATAATAACGACGACATTAACGACGATGATTATGACAAAATAACGACGATATTAACGACGATAATTATGAGGATAATAAGGACGATAACAACGATGACAATGACGATATTAACGACGATAATAACGACTATAATTATGATGATAAAAACGACGATAATGACGATAATAACGACGATATTAACGACGATAATATCGACGATAACAACGAAGATAATGACGATAATATCGACGACATTAACGACGATGATTATGACAAAATAACGACGATATTAACGACGATAATTATGAGGATGATAAGGACGATAACAACGATGATAATGACGATAATAACGACGACATTAACAGCGATTATTATGTGGATTAATAAGGACGATAACAACGATAATAATGACGATATTAACGACGATATTAACGACGATAAAAAGAAGATAATGACAATAATAACGACGATATTAACGATGATATTTATGACGATAACAACGAAGATAATGACGATAATATCGACGACATTAACGACGATGATTATGACAAAATAACGACGATATTAACGACGATAATTATGAGGATGATAAGGACGATAACAACGATGACAATGACGATATTAACGACGATAATAACGACGATAATAACGACGATAATAACGACGATATTAAAGGCGATAAAAACGACGATAAAAAGAAGATAATGACAATAATAACGACGATATTAACGATGATATTTATGACGATAACAACGTAGATAATGACGATAATAACGACGACATTAACGACGATGATTATGACAAAATAACGACGATATTAACGACGATAATTATGAGGATGATGAGGACGATAACAACGATGATAATGACGATAATAACGACGACATTAACGACGATGTTTATGACAAAATAACGACGATATTAACGACGATAATTATGAGGATGATAAGGACGATAACAACGATGACAATGACGATATTAACGACGATAATAACGACTATAATTATGATGATAAAAACGACGATAATGACGATAATAACGACGATATTAACGACGATAATAACGACGATAACAACGTAGATAATGACGATAATATCGACGACATTAACGACGATGATTATGACAAAATAACGACGATATTAACGACGATAATTATGAGGATGATAAGGACGATAACAACGATGATAATGACGATAATAACGACGAAAATAACAGCGATAATTATGTGGATTAATAAGGACGATAACAACGATTATAATGACGATATTAACGACGATATTAACGACGATAAAAAGAAGATAATGACAATAATAACGACGATATTAACGATGATATTTATGACGATAACAACGGAGATAATGACGATAATAACGACGACATTAACGACGATGATTATGACAAAATAGCGACGATATTAACGACGATAATTATGAGGATAATAAGGACGATAACAACGATGACAATGACGATATTAACGACGATAATAACGACTATAATTATGATGATAAAAACGACGATAATGACGATAATAACGACGATATTAACGACGATAATAACGACGATAACAACGTAGATAATGACGATAATAACGACGACATTAACGACGATGATTATGACAAAATAACGACGATATTAACGACGATAATTATGAGGATGATAAGGACGATAACAACGATGATAATGACGATAATTACGACGACATTAACAGCGATAATTATGTGGATTAATAAGGACGATAACAACGAAGAAAATGACGATAATAACGACGACATTAACGACGATGATTATGACAAAATAACGACGATATTAACGACGATAATTATGAGGATAATAAGGACGATAACAACGATGATAATGACGATATTAACGACGACATTAACGACGATGATTATGACAAAATAACGACGATATTAACGACGATAATTATGAGGATAATAAGGACGATAACAACGATGATAATGACGATAATAACGACGATATTAACGACGATAATAACGACGATAATAACGACGATATTAACGACGATAATAACGACGATAAAAAGAAGATAATGACAATAATAACGACGATATTAACGATGATATTTATGACGATAACAACGTAGATAATGACGATAATAACGAGGACATTAACGACGATGATTATGACAAAATAACGACGATATTAACGACGATAATTATGAGGATGATAAGGACGATAACAACGATGATAATGACGATAATAACGACGATATTAAGGACGATGTTTATGACAAAATAACGACGATATTAACGACGATAATTATGAGGATAATAAGGACGATAACAACGATGATAATGACGATATTAACGACGTAATTAACGACGATAATAACGACGATAATAACGACGATATTAACGACGATAATAACGACGATAAAAAGAAGATAATGACAATAATAACGACGATATTAACGATGATATTTATGACGATAACAACGTAGATAATGACGATAATAACGACGACATTAACGACGATGATTATGACAAAATAACGACGATATTAACGACGATAATTATGAGGATAATAAGGACGATAACAACGATGACAATGACGATATTAACGACGATAATAACGACTATAATTATGATGATAAAAACGACGATAATGACGATAATAACGACGATATTAACGACGATAATATCGACGATAACAACGAAGATAATGACGATAATATCGACGACATTAACGACGATGATTATGACAAAATAACGACGATATTAACGACGATAATTATGAGGATGATAAGGATGATAACAACGATGATAATGACGATAATAACGACGACATTAACAGCGATTATTATGTGGATTAATAAGGACGATAACAACGATTATAATGACGATATTAACGACGATATTAACGACGATAAAAAGAAGATAATGACAATAATAACGACGATATTAACGATGATATTTATGACGATAACAACGAAGATAATGACGATAATATCGACGACATTAACGACGATGATTATGACAAAATAACGACGATATTAACGACGATAATTATGAGGATGATAAGGACGATAACAACGATGACAATGACGATATTAACGACGATAATAACGACTATAATTATGATGATAAAAACGACGATAATGACGATAATAACGACGATATTAACGACGATAATAACGACGATAACAACGTAGATAATGACGATAATATCGACGACATTAACGACGATGATTATGACAAAATAACGACGATATTAACGACGATAATTATGAGGATAATAAGGACGATAACAACGATGACAATGACGATATTAACGACGATAATAACGACTATAATTATGATGATAAAAACGACGATAATGACGATAATAACGACGATATTAACGACGATAATAACGACGATAACAACGAAGATAATGACGATAATATCGACGACATTAACGACGATGATTATGACAAAATAACGACGATATTAACGACGATAATTATGAGGATGATAAGGACGATAACAACGATGATAATGACGATAATAACGACGACATTAACAGCGATAATTATGTGGATTAATAAGGACGATAACAACGATTATAATGACGATATTAACGACGATATTAACGACGATAAAAAGAAGATAATGACAATAATAACGACGATATTAACGATGATATTTATGACGATAACAACGAAGATAATGACGATAATATCGACGACATTAACGACGATGATTATGACAAAATAACGACGATATTAACGACGATAATTATGAGGATGATAAGGACGATAACAACGATGACAATGACGATATTAACGACGATAATAACGACTATAATTATGATGATAAAAACGACGATAATGACGATAATAACGACGATATTAACGACGATAATAACGACGATAACAACGTAGATAATGACGATAATATCGACGACATTAACGACGATGATTATGACAAAATAACGACGATATTAACGACGATAATTATGAGGATGATAAGGACGATAACAACGATGATAATGACGATAATAACGACGACAATAACAGCGATAATTATGTGGATTAATAAGGACGATAACAACGATTATAATGACGATATTAACGACGATATTAACGACGATAAAAAGAAGATAATGACAATAATAACGACGATATTAACGATGATATTTATGACGATAACAACGGAGATAATGACGATAATAACGACGACATTAACGACGATGATTATGACAAAATAGCGACGATATTAACGACGATAATTATGAGGATAATAAGGACGATAACAACGATGACAATGACGATATTAACGACGATAATAACGACTATAATTATGATGATAAAAACGACGATAATGACGATAATAACGACGATATTAACGACGATAATAACGACGATAACAACGAAGATAATGACGATAATATCGACGACATTAACGACGATGATTATGACAAAATAACGACGATATTAACGACGATAATTATGAGGATAATAAGGACGATAACAACGATGATAATGACGATATTAACGACGATATTAACGACGATAATAACGACGATAATAACGACGATATTAACGACGATAAAAAGAAGATAATGACAATAATAACGACGATATTAACGATGATATTTATGACGATAACAACGTAGATAATGACGATAATAACGACGACATTAACGACGATGATTATGACAAAATAACGACGATATTAACGACGATAATTATGAGGATGATAAGGACGATAACAACGATGACAATGACGATATTAACGACGATAATAACGACTATAATTATGATGATAAAAACGACGATAATGACGATAATAACGACGATATTAACGACGATAATAACGACGATAACAACGAAGATAATGACGATAATATCGACGACATTAACGACGATGATTATGACAAAATAACGACGATATTAACGACGATAATTATGAGGATGATAAGGACGATAACAACGATGATAATGACGATAATTACGACGACATTAACAGCGATAATTATGTGGATTAATAAGGACGATAACAACGAAGAAAATGACGATAATAACGACGACATTAACGACGATGATTATGACAAAATAACGACGATATTAACGACGATAATTATGAGGATAATAAGGACGATAACAACGATGATAATGACGATATTAACGACGTAATTAACGACGATAATAACGACGATAATAACGACGATATTAACGACGATAATAACGACGATAAAAAGAAGATAATGACAATAATAACGACGATATTAACGAAGATATTTATGACGATAACAACGTAGATAATGACGATAATAACGACGACATTAACGACGATGATTATGACAAAATAACGACGAAATTAACGACGATAATTATGAGGATAATAAGGACGATAACAACGATGACAATGACGATATTAACGACGATAATAACGACTATAATTATGATGATAAAAACGACGATAATGACGATAATAACGACGATATTAACGACGATAATAACGACGATAACAACGAAGATAATGACGATAATATCGACGACATTAACGACGATGATTATGACAAAATAACGACGATATTAACGACGATAATTATGAGGATGATAAGGACGATAACAACGATGATAATGACGATAATAACGACGACATTAACAGCGATAATTATGTGGATTAATAAGGACGATAACAACGATTATAATGACGATATTAACGACGATATTAACGACGATAAAAAGAAGATAATGACAATAATAACGACGATATTAACGATGATATTTAAGACGATAACAACGGTGATAATGACGATAATATCGACGACATTAACGACGATGATTATGACAAAATAACGACGATATTAACGACGATAATTATGAGGATAATAAGGACGATAATGACGATAATAACGACGACATTAACGACGATGATTATGTCAAAATAACGACGATATTAACGACGATAATTATGAGGATAATAAGGACGATAACAACGATGATAATGACGATATTAACGACGATATTAACGACGATAATAACGACGATAATTATGAGGATAATAAGGACGATAACAACGATTATAATGACGATATTAACGACGATATTAACGACGATAAAAAGAAGATAATGACAATAATAACGACGATATTAACGATGATATTTATGACGATAACAACGGAGATAATGACGATAATAACGACGACATTAACGACGATGATTATGACAAAATAACGACGATATTAACGACGATAATAATGAGGATAATAAGGACGATAACAACGATGATAATGACGATATTAACGACGATATTAACGACGATAATAACGACGATAATAACGACGATATTAACGACGATAATAACGACGATAAAAAGAAGATAATGACAATAATAACGACGACATTAACGATGATATTTATGACGTTAACAACGTAGATAATGACGATAATAACGACGACATTAACGACGATATTAACGACGATAAGTATGAGGATAATAAGGACGATAACAACGATGACAATGACGATATTAACGACGATAATAACGACTATAATTATGATGTTAAAAACGACGATAATGACGATAATATCTACGATATTAACGAAGATAATAACGACGATAACAACGAAGATAATGACGATAATATCGACGACATTAACGACGATGATTATGACAAAATAACGACGATATTAACGACGATAATTATGAGGATGATAAGGACGATAACAACGATGATAATGACGATAATAACGACGACATTAACAGCGATAATTATGTGGATTAATAAGGACGATAACAACGATTATAATGACGATATTAACGACGATATTAACGATGATAAAAAGAAGAAAATGACAATAATAACGACGATATTAACGATGATATTTATGACGATAACAACGGAGATAATGACGATAATAACGACGACATTAACGACGATGATTATGACAAAATAACGACGATATTAACGACGATAATTATGAGGATAATAAGGACGATAACAACGATGATAATGACGATATTAACGACGATATTAACGACGATAATAACGACGATAATAACGACGATATTAACGACGATAAAAAGAAGATAATGACAATAATAACGTCGATATTAACGATGATATTTATGACGATAACAACGTAGATAATGACGATAATAACGACGACATTAACGACGATGATTATGACAAAATAACTACGATATTAACGACGATAATTATGAGGATAATAAGGACGATAACAACGATGACAATGACGATATTAACGACGACATTAACAGCGATAATTATGTGGATTAATAAGGACGATAACAACGATTATAATGACGATATTAACGACGATATTAACGACGATAATAACGAAGATAATAACGACGATATTATCGACGATAATTATGAGGATAATAAGGACGATAACAACGATAATAATGACGATATTAACGACGATATTAACGACGATAATAACGACGATAATAACGACGATAATAACGTCGATAATAACGACGATAAAAAGAAGATAATGACAATAATAACGACGATATTATCGATGATATTTACGACGATAACAACGTAGATAATGACGATAATAACGACGACATTAACGACGATGATTATGACAAAATAACGACGATAATTATGAGGATGATAAGGACGATAACAACGATGATAATGACGATAATAACGACGATATTAACGACGATGTTTATGACAAAATAACGACGATATTAACGATAATAATTATGAGGATGATAAGGACGATAACAACGATGATAATGACGATATTAACGACGATATTAACGACGATAATAACGACGATAATAACGACGATAGTAACGACGATATTAACGATGATAATAACGACGATAAAAAGAAGATAATGACAATAATAACGACGATATTAACGATGATAAGTATGACGATAACAGCGAAGATAATGACGATATTAACGACGATAATTATGAGGATAATAACGACGATTACAACGATAGCAATGACGATATTAACGACGATATTAACGACGATAATAACGACGATATTAACGACGATAATAACGACGATAAAAAAAAGATAATGACAATAATAACGACGATATTAACGACGATAATAACGACGATAATAAAGACGATATTAACGACGATAATAACGACGATAAAAAGAAGATAATGACAATAATAACGACGATATTAACGATGATAAATATGACGATAACAACGAAGATAATGACGATAATAACGACGACATTAACGTCGATGATTATGACAAAATAACGACGATATTAACGACGATAATTATGAGGATGATAAGGATGATAACAACGATGATAATGACGATAATAACGACGACATTAACGACGATGATTATGACAAAATAACGACGATATTAACGACGATAATTATGAGGATGATAAGGACGATAACAACGATGATAATGACGATATTAACGACGATATTAACGACGATAATAACGACGTTAATAACGACGATAAAAAGAAGATAATGACAATAATAACGACGATATTATCGATGATATTTATGACGATAACAACGTAGATAATGACGATAATAACGACGACATTAACGACGATGATTATGACAAAATAACGACGATATTAACGACGATAATTATGAGGATGATAAGGACGATAACAACGATGATAATGACGATAATAACGACGACATTAACGACGATGATTATGACAAAATAACGACGATATTAACGACGATAATTATGAGGATGATAAGGACGATAACAACGATGATAATGACGATAATAACGACGACATTAACGACGATGATTATGACAAAATAACGACGATATTAACGACGATAATTATGAGGATAATAAGGACGATAACAACGATGATAATGACGATATTAACGACGATATTAACGACGATAATATCGACGATAATAACGACGATATTAACGACGATAATAACGACGATAAAAAGAAGATAATGACAATAATAACGACGATATTAACGATGATATTTATGACGATAACAACGTAGATAATGACGATAATAACGACGACATTAACGACGATATTAACGACGATAATTATGAGGATAATAAGGACGATAACAACGATGACAATGACGATATTAACGACGATAATAACGACTATAATTATGATGATAAAAACGACGATAATGTCGATAATAACGACGATATTAACGAAGATAATAACGACGATAACAACGAAGATAATGACGATAATATCGACGACATTAACGACGATGATTATGACAAAATAACGACGATATTAACGACGATAATTATGAGGATAATAAGGACGATAATGACGATAATAACGACGACATTAACGACGATGATTATGACAAAATAACGACGATATTAACGACGATAATTATGAGGATAATAAGGACGATAACAACGATGATAATGACGATATTAACGACGATATTAACGACGATAATAACGACGATAATTATGAGGATAATAAGGACGATAACAACGATTATAATGACGATATTAACGACGATATTAACGACGATAAAAAGAAGATAATGACAATAATAACGACGATATTAACGATGATATTTATGACGATAACAACGGAGATAATGACGATAATAACGACGACATTAACGACGATGATTATGACAAAATAACGACGATATTAACGACGATAATAATGAGGATAATAAGGACGATAACAACGATGATAATGACGATATTAACGACGATATTAACGACGATAATAACGACGATAATAACGACGATATTAACGACGATAATAACGACGATAAAAAGAAGATAATGACAATAATAACGACGATATTAACGATGATATTTATGACGTTAACAACGTAGATAATGACGATAATAACGACGACATTAACGACGATATTAACGACGATAAGTATGAGGATAATAAGGACGATAACAACGATGACAATGACGATATTAACGACGATAATAACGACTATAATTATGATGTTAAAAACGACGATAATGACGATAATAACGACGATATTAACGAAGATAATAACGACGATAACAACGAAGATAATGACGATAATATCGACGACATTAACGACGATGATTATGACAAAATAACGACGATATTAACGACGATAATTATGAGGATGATAAGGACGATAACAACGATGATAATGACGATAATAACGACGACATTAACAGCGATAATTATGTGGATTAATAAGGACGATAACAACGATTATAATGACGATATTAACGACGATATTAACGATGATAAAAGAAGAAAATGACAATAATAACGACGATATTAACGATGATATTTATGACGATAACAACGGAGATAATGACGATAATAACGACGACATTAACGACGATGATTATGACAAAATAACGACGATATTAACGACGATAATTATGAGGATAATAAGGACGATAACAACGATGATAATGACGATATTAACGACGATATTAACGACGATAATAACGACGATAATAACGACGATATTAACGACGATAAAAAGAAGATAATGACAATAATAACGTCGATATTAACGATGATATTTATGACGATAACAACGTAGATAATGACGATAATAACGACGACATTAACGACGATGATTATGACAAAATAACGACGATATTAACGACGATAATTATGAGGATAATAAGGACGATAACAACGATGACAATGACGATATTAACGACGATAATAACGACTATAATGATGATGATAAGAACGACGATAATGACGATAATAACGACGATAATAACGACGATAACAACGAAGATAATGACGATAATATCGACGACATTAACGACGATGATTATGACAAAATAACGAGGATATTAACGACGATAATTATGAGGATAATAAGGACGATAACAACGCTGATAATGACGATATTAACGACGATATTAACGACGATGATTATGACAAAATAACGACAATATTAACGACGATAATTATGAGGATAATAAGGACGATAACAACGTAGATAATGACGATAATAACGACGACATTAACGACGATGATTATGACAAAATAACGACGATATTAACGACGATAATTATGAGGATAATAAGGACGATAACAACGATGACAATGACGATATTAACGACGATAATAACGACTATAATTATGATGATAAAAACGACGATAATGACGATAATAACGACGATATTAACGACGATAATAACGACGATAACAACGAAGATAATGACGATAATATCGACGACATTAACGACGATGATTATGACAAAATAACGACGATATTAACGACGATAATTATGAGGATAATAAGGACGATAATGACGATAATAACGATGACATTAACGACGATGATTATGACAAAATAACGACGATATTAACGACGATAATTATGAGGATAATAAGGACGATAACAACGATGATAATGACGATATTAACGACGATATTAACGACGATAATAACGACGATAATAACGACGATATTAACGACAATAATAACAACGATAAAAAGAAGATAATGACAATAATAACGACGATATTAACGATGATATTTATGACGATAACAACGTAGATAATGACGATAATAACGACGACATTAACGACGATGATTATGACAAAATAACGACGATATTAACGACGATAATTATGAGGATAATAAGGACGATAACAACGATGACAATGACGATATTAACGACGATAATAACGACTATAATTATGATGATAAAAACGACGATAATGACGATAATAACGACGATATTAACGACGATAATAACGACGATAACAACGAAGATAATGACGATAATATCGACGACATTAACGACGATGATTATGACAAAATAACGACGATATTAACGACGATAATTATGAGGATAATAAGGACGATAAGAACGATGATAATGACGATATTAACGACGATATTAACGACGATGATTATGACAAAATAACGACGATATTAACGACGATAATAACGACGATAACAACGAAGATAATGACGATAATATCGACAACATTAACGACGATGATTATGACAAAATAACGACGATATTAACGACGATAATTATGAGGATGATAAGGACGATAACAACGATGATAATGACGATAATAACGACGACATTAACAGCGATAATTATGTGGATTAATAAGGACGATAACAACGATTATAATGACGATATTAACGACGATATTAACGACGATAAAAAGAAGATAATGACAATAATAACGACGATATTAACGATGATATTTATGACGATAACAACGGAGATAATGACGATAATAACGACGACATTAACGACGATGATTATGACAAAATAACGACGATATTAACGACGATAATTATGAGGATAATAAGGACGATAACAACGATGATAATGACGATATTAACGACGATATTAACGACGATAATAACGACGATAATAACGACGATAATAACGACGATAATAACGACGATAAAAAGAAGATAATGACAATAATAACGACGATATTAACGATGATATTTATGACGATAACAACGAAGATAATGACGATAATAACGACGACATTAACGACGATGATTATGACAAAATAACGACGATATTAACGACGATAATTATGAGGATAATAAGGACGATAACAACGATGATAATGACGATATTAACGAAGATATTAACGACGATGATTATGACAAAATAACGACGATATTATCGACGATAATAACGACGATAACAACGAAGATAATGACGATAATATCGACGACATTAACGACGATGATTATGACTAAATAACGACGATATTAACGACGATAATTATGAGGATGATAAGGACGATAACAACGATGATAATGAAGATAATAACGACGACATTAACAGCGATAATTATGTGGATTAATAAGGACGATAACAACGATTATAATGACGATATTAACGACGATATTAACGACGATAAAAAGAAGATAATGACAATAATAACGACGATATTAACGATGATATTTATGACGATAACAACGGAGATAATGACGATAATAACGACGACATTAACGACGATGATTATGACAAAATAACGACGATATTAACGACGATAATTATGAGGATAATAAGGACGATAACAACGATGATAATGACGATATAAACGACGATATTAACGACGATAATAACGACGATAATAACGACGATATTAACGACGATAATAACGACGATAAAAAGAAGATAATGACAATATTAACGACGATATTAACGAAGATATTTATGACGATAACAACGTAGATAATGACGATAATAACGACGACATTAACGACGAAGATTATGACAAAATAACGACGATATTAACGACGATAATTATGAGGATAATAAGGACGATAACAACGATGACAATGACGATATTAACGACGATAATAACGACTATAATTATGATGATAAAAACGACGATAATGACGATAATAACGACGATATTAACGACGATAATAACGACGATAACAACGAAGATAATGACGATAATATCGACGACATTAACGACGATGATTATGACAAAATAACGACGATATTAACGACGATAATTATGAGGTTAATAAGGACGATAACAACGATGATAATGACGATATTAACGACGATATTAACGACGATGATTATGACAAAATAACGACGATATTAACGACGATAATAACGACGATAACAACGAAGATAATGACGATAATATCGACGACATTAACGACGATGATTATGACAAAATAACGACGATATTAACGACGATAATTATGAGGATGATAAGGACGATAACAACGATGATAATGACGATAATAACGACGACATTAACAGCGATAATTATGTGGATTAATAAGGACGATAACAACGATTATAATGACGATATTAACGACGATATTAACGACGATAAAAAGAAGATAATGACAATAATAACGACGATATTAACGATGATATTTATGACGATAACAACGGAGATAATGACGATAATAACGACGACATTAACGACGATGATTATGACAAAATAACGACGATATTAACGACGATAATTATGAGGATAATAAGGACGATAACAACGATGATAATGACGAGATTAACGACGATATTAACGACGATAATAACGACGATAATAACGACGATATTAACGACGATAATAACGACGATAAAAAGAAGATAATGACAATAATAACGACGATATTAACGATGATATTTATGACGATAACAACGTAGATAATGACGATAATAACGACGACATTAACGACGATGATTATGACAAAATAACGACGATATTAACGACGATAATTATGAGGATAATAAGGACGATAACAACGATGACAATGACGATATTAACGACGACATTAACAGCGATAATTATGTGGATTAATAAGGACGATAACAACGATTATAATGACGATATTAACGACGATATTAACGACGATAATAACGAAGATAATAACGACGATATTATCGACGATAATTATGAGGATAATAAGGACGATAACAACGATAATAATGACGATATTAACGACGATATTAACGACGATAATAACGACGATAATAACGACGATAATAACGTCGATAATAACGACGATAAAAAGAAGATAATGACAATAATAACGACGATATTATCGATGATATTTACGACGATAACAACGTAGATAATGACGATAATAACGACGACATTAACGACGATGATTATGACAAAATAACGACGATAATTATGAGGATGATAAGGACGATAACAACGATGATAATGACGATAATAACGACGATATTAACGACGATGTTTATGACAAAATAACGACGATATTAACGATAATAATTATGAGGATGATAAGGACGATAACAACGATGATAATGACGATATTAACGACGATATTAACGACGATAATAACGACGATAATAACGACGATAGTAACGACGATATTAACGATGATAATAACGACGATAAAAAGAAGATAATGACAATAATAACGACGATATTAACGACGATAATAACGACGATAAAAAGAAGATAATGACAATAATAACGACGATATTAACGATGATAAATATGACGATAACAACGAAGATAATGACGATAATAACGACGACATTAACGTCGATGATTATGACAAAATAACGACGATATTAACGACGATAATTATGAGGATGATAAGGATGATAACAACGATGATAATGACGATAATAACGACGACATTAACGACGATGATTATGACAAAATAACGACGATATTAACGACGATAATTATGAGGATGATAAGGACGATAACAACGATGATAATGACGATATTAACGACGATATTAACGACCATAATAACGACGTTAATAACGACGATAAAAAGAAGATAATGACAATAATAACGACGATATTATCGATGATATTTATGACGATAACAACGTAGATAATGACGATAATAACGACGACATTAACGACGATGATTATGACAAAATAACGACGATATTAACGACGATAATTATGAGGATAATAAGGACGATAACAACGATGACAATGACGATATTAACGACGACATTAACAGCGATAATTATGTGGATTAATAAGGACGATAACAACGATTATAATGACGATATTAACGACGATATTAACGACGATAATAACGAAGATAATAACGACGATATTATCGACGATAATTATGAGGATAATAAGGACGATAACAACGATAATAATGACGATATTAACGACGATATTAACGACGATAATAACGACGATAATAACGACGATAATAACGTCGATAATAACGACGATAAAAAGAAGATAATGACAATAATAACGACGATATTATCGATGATATTTACGACGATAACAACGTAGATAATGACGATAATAACGACGACATTAACGACGATGATTATGACAAAATAACGACGATAATTATGAGGATGATAAGGACGATAACAACGATGATAATGACGATAATAACGACGATATTAACGACGATGTTTATGACAAAATAACGACGATATTAACGATAATAATTATGAGGATGATAAGGACGATAACAACGATGATAATGACGATATTAACGACGATATTAACGACGATAATAACGACGATAATAACGACGATAGTAACGACGATATTAACGATGATAATAACGACGATAAAAAGAAGATAATGACAATAATAACGACGATATTAACGACGATAATAACGACGATAAAAAGAAGATAATGACAATAATAACGACGATATTAACGATGATAAATATGACGATAACAACGAAGATAATGACGATAATAACGACGACATTAACGTCGATGATTATGACAAAATAACGACGATATTAACGACGATAATTATGAGGATGATAAGGATGATAACAACGATGATAATGATGATAATAACGACGACATTAACGACGATGATTATGACAAAATAACGACGATATTAACGACGATAATTATGAGGATGATAAGGACGATAACAACGATGATAATGACGATATTAACGACGATATTAACGACCATAATAACGACGTTAATAACGACGATAAAAAGAAGATAATGACAATAATAACGACGATATTATCGATGATATTTATGACGATAACAACGTAGATAATGACGATAATAACGACGACATTAACGACGATGATTATGACAAAATAACGACGATATTAACGACGATAATTATGAGGATGATAAGGACGATAACAACGATGATAATGACGATATTAACGACGATATTAACGACGACAATAACGACGATAATAACGACGATATTAACGACGATAATAACGACGATAAAAAGAAGATAATGACAATAATAACGACGATATTAACGACGATAATAACGACGATAATAAAGACGATATTAACGACGATAATAACGACGATAAAAAGAAGATAATGACAATAATAACGACGATATTAACGATGATAATTATGACGATAACAACGAAGATAATGACGATAATAACGACGACATTAACGACAATGATTATGACAAAATAACGACGATATTAACGACGATAATTATGAGGATGATAAGGACGATAACAACGATGATAATGACGATATTAACGACGATATTAACGACGATAATAACGACGATAATAAAGACGATATTAACGACGATAATAACGACGATAAAAAGAAGATAATGACAATAATAACGACGATATTAACGATGATAATTATGACGATAACAACGAAGATAATGACGATAATAACGACGACATTAACGACCATGATTATGACAAAATAACGACGTTATTAACGACGATAATTATGAGGATGATAAGGACGATAACAACGATGATAATGACGATAATAACGACGACATTAGCGACGATGTTTATGACAAAATAAGGACGATATTAACGACGATAATTATGAGGATAATAAGGACGATAACAACGATTATAATGACGATATTAACGACGATATTAACGACGATAATAACGACGTTAATAACAACGATAAAAAGAAGATAATGACAATAATAACGACGATATTATCGATGATATTTATGACGATAACAACGTAGATAATGACGATAATAACGACGACATTAACGACGATGATTATGACAAAATAACGACGATAATAACGATGATAATTATGAGGATGATAAGGACGATAACAACGATGATAATGACGATAATAACGACGACATTAACGACGATGATTATGACAAGATAACGACGATATTAACGACGATAATTATGAGGATAATGACGTCCATAACAACGAAGATAATGACGATAATAACGAAGACATTAACGACGATGATTATGACAAAATAACGACGATATTAACGACGATAATTATGAGGATGATAAGGACGATAACAACGATGATAATGACGATAATAACGACGACATTAGCGACGATGTTTATGACAAAATAACGACGATATTAACGACGATAATTATGAGGATAATAAGGACGATAACAACGATGATAATGACGATATTAACGACGATATTAACGACGATAATAACGACGTTAATAACGACGATAAAAAGAAGATAATGACAATAATAACGACGATATTATCGATGATATTTATGACGATAACAACGTAGATAATGACGATAATAACGACGACATTAACGACGATGATTATGACAAAATAACGACGATATTAACGACGATAATTATGAGGATGATAAGGACGATAACAACGATGATAATGACGATATTATCGACGATATTAACGACGATAATAACGACGATAATAAAGACGATATTAACGACGATAATAACGACGATAAAAAGAAGATAATGACAATAATAACGACGATATTAACGATGATAATTATGACGATAACAACGAAGATAATGACGATAATAACGACGACATTAGCGACGATGTTTATGACAAAATAACGACGATATTAACGACGATAATTATGAGGATGATAAGGACGATAACAACGATGATAATGACGATATTAACGACGATATTAACGACGATAATAACGACGATATTAACGACGATAATAACGACGATAAAAAAAAGATAATGACAATAATAACGACGATATTAACGATGATATTTATGACGATAACAACGTAGATAATGACGATAATAACGACGACATTAACGACGATGATTATGACAAAATAACGACGATATTAACGACGATAATTATGAGGATGATAAGGACGATAACAACGATGATAATGACGATATTAACGACGATATTAACGACGATAATAACGACGATAATAAAGACGATATTAACGACGATAATAACGACGATAAAAAGAAGATAATGACAATAATAACGACGATATTAACGATGATAATTATGACGATAACAACGAAGATAATGACGATAATAACGACGACATTAACGTCGATGATTATGACAAAATAACGACGATATTAACGACGATAATTATGAGGATGATAAGGATGATAACAACGATGATAATGACGATAATAACGAAGACATTAACGACGATGTTTATGACAAAATAAGGACGATATTAACGACGATAATTATGAGGATGATAAGGACGATAACAACGATTATAATGACGATAATAACGACGACATTAACGACGATGATTATGACAAAATAACGACGATATTAACGACGATAATTATGAGGATAATAAGGACGATAACAACGATGATAATGACGATATTAACGACGATATTAACGACGATAATAACGACGATATTAACGACGATAAAAAGAAGATAATGACAATAATAACGACGATATTATCGATGATATTTATGACGATAACAACGTAGATAATGACGATAATAACGACGACATTAACGACGATGATTATGACAAAATAACGACGATATTAACGACGATAATTATGAGGATGATAAGGACGATAACAACGATGATAATGACGATAATAACGACGACATTAACGACGATGATTATGACAAAATAACGACGATATTAACGACGATAATTATGAGGATAATAAGGACGATAACAACGATGATAATGACGATATTAACGACGATATTAACGACGATAATAACGACGTTAATAACGACGATAAAAAGAAGATAATGACAATAATAACGACGATATTATCGATGATATTTATGACGATAACAACGTAGATAATGACGATAATAACGACGACATTAACGACGATGATTATGACAAAATAACGACGATAGTAACGACGATAATTATGAGGATGATAAGGACGATAACAACGATGATAATGACGATATTAACGACGATATTAACGACGATAATAACGACGATAATAAAGACGATATTAACGACGATAATAACGACGATAAAAAGAAGATAATGACAATAATAACGACGATATTAACGATGATAATTATGACGATAACAACGAAGATAATGACGATAATAACGACGACATTAGCGACGAAGTTTATGACAAAATAACGACGATATTAACGACGATATTTATGAGGATGATAAGGACGATAACAACGATGATAATGGCGATAATAACGACGACATTAGCGACGATGTTTATGACAAAATAACGACGATATTAACGACGATATTTATGAGGATAATAAGGACGATAACAACGATGATAATGACGATATTAACGACGATATTAACGACGATAATAACGACGTTAATAACGACGATAAAAAGAAGATAATGACAATAATAACGACGATATTATCGATGATATTTATGACGATAACAACGTAGATAATGACGATAATAACGACGACATTAACGACGATGATTATGACAAAATAACGACGATAATTATGAGGATAATAAGGACGATAACAACGATGATAATGACGATATTAACGACGATATTAACGACGATAATAACGACGATATTAACGACGATAATAACGACGATAAAAAGAAGATAATGACAATAATAACGACGATATTAACGATGATATTTATGACGATAACAACGTAGATAATGACGATAATAACGACGACAGTAACGACGATGATTATGACAAAATAACGACGATATTAACGACGATAATTATGAGGATGATAAGGACGATAACAACGATGATAATGACGATAATAACGACGACATTAACGACGATGATTATGACAAAATAACGACGATATTAACGACGATATTTATGAGGATAATAAGGACGATAACAACGATGATAATGACGATATTAACGACGATATTAACGACGATAATAACGACGTTAATAACGACGATAAACAGAAGATAATGACAATAATAACGACGATATTATCGATGATATTTATGACGATAACAACGTAGATAATGACGATAATAACGACGACATTAACGACGATGATTATGACAAAATAACGACGATAATTATGAGGATAATAAGGACGATAACAACGATGATAATGACGATATTAACGACGATATTAACGACGATAATAACGACGATATTAACGACGATAATAACGACGATAAAAAGAAGATAATGACAATAATAACGACGATATTAACGATGATATTTATGACGATAACAACGTAGATAATGACGATAATAACGACGACATTAACGACGATGATTATGACAAAATAACGACGATATTAACGACGATAATTATGAGGATGATAAGGACGATAACAACGATGATAATGACGATATTAACGACGATATTAACGACGATAATAACGACGATAATAAAGACGATATTAACGACGATAATAACGACGATAAAAAGAAGATAATGACAATAATAACGACGATATTAACGATGATAATTATGACGATAACAACGAAGATAATGACGATAATAACGACGACATTAACGTCGATGATTATGACAAAATAACGACGATATTAACGACGATAATTATGAGGATGATAAGGATGATAACAACGATGATAATGACGATAATAACGACGACATTAACGACGATGATTATGACAAAATAACGACGATATTAACGACGATAATTATGAGGATGATAAGGACGATAACAACGATTATAATGACGATAATAACGACGACATTAACGACGATGATTATGACAAAATAACGACGATATTAACGACGATAATTATGAGGATAATAAGGACGATAACAACGATGATAATGACGATATTAACGACGATATTAACGACGATAATAACGACGATATTAACGACGATAAAAAGAAGATAATGACAATAATAACGACGATATTAACGATGATATTTATGACGATAACAACGTAGATAATGACGATAATAACGACGACATTAACGACGATGATTATGAGGATGATAAGGACGATAACAACGATGATAATGACTATAATGACGACGACATTAACGACGATGATTATGTCAAAATAACGACGATATTAGCGACGATAATTATGAGGATAATAAGGACGATAACAACGATGACAATGATGATATTAACGACGATAATAACGACTATAATTATGATGATAAAAACGACGATAATGACGATAATAACGACGATATTAACGACGATAATAACGACGATAACAACGAAGATAATGACGATAATATCGACGACATTAACGACGATGATTATGACAAAATAACGACGATATTAACGACGATAATTATGAGGATAATAAGGACGATAATGACGATAATAACGACGACATTAACGACGATGATTATGACAAAATAACGACGATATTAACGACGATAATTATGAGGATAATAAGGACGATAACAACGATGATAATGACGATATTAACGACGATATTAACGACGATAATAACGACGATAATTATGAGGATAATAAGGACGATAACAACGATTATAATGACGATATTAACGACGATATTAACGACAATAAAAAGGAGATAATGACAATAATAACGACGATATTAACGATGATATTTATGACGACAACAACGGAGATAATGACGATAATAACGACGACATTAACGACGATGATTATGACAAAATAACGACGATATTAACGACGATAATAATGAGGATAATAAGGACGATAACAACGATGATAATGACGATATTAACGACGATATTAACGACGATAATAACGACGATAATAACGACGATATTAACGACGATAATAACGACGATAAAAAGAAGATAATGACAATAATAACGACGATATTAACGATGATATTTATGACGATAACAACGTAGATAATGACGATAATAACGACGACATTAACGACGATGATTATGACAAAATAACGACGATATTAACGACGATAATTATGAGGATAATAAGGACGATAACAACGATGACAATGACGATATTAACGACGATAATAACGACTATAATTATGATGATAAAAACGACGATAATGACGATAATAACGACGATATTAACTACGATAATAACGACGATAACAACGAAGATAATGACGATAATATCGACGACATTAACGACGATGATTATGACAAAATAACGACGATATTAACGACGATAATTATGAGGATAATGAGGACGATAACAACGATGATAATGACGATATTAACGACGATATTAACGACGATGATTATGACAAAATAACGACGATATTAACGACGATAATAACGACGATAACAACGAAGATAATGACGATAATATCGACGACATTAACGACGATGATTATGACAAAATAACGACGATATTAACGACGATAATTATGAGGATGTTAAGGACGATAACAACGATGATAATGACGATAATAACGACGACATTAACAGCGATAATTATGTGGATTAATAAGGACGATAACAACGATTATAATGACGATATTAACGACGATATTAACGACGATAAAAAGAAGATAATGACAATAATAACGACGATATTAACGATGATATTTATGACGATAACAACGGAGATAATGACGATAATAACGACGACATTAACGACGATGATTATGACAAAATAACGACGATATTAACGACGATAATTATGAGGATAATAAGGACGATAACAACGATGATAATGACGATATTAACGACGATATTAACGACGATAATAACGACGATAATAACGACGATATTAACGACGATAATAACGACGATAAAAAGAAGATAATGACAATAATAACGACGATAACAACGAAGATAATGACGATAATATCGACGACATTATCGACGATGATTATGACAAAATAACGACGATATTAACGACGATAATTATGAGGATAATAAGGACGATAATGACGATAATAACGACGACATTAACGACGATGATTATGACAAAATAACGACGATAATAACGACGATAATTATGAGGATACTAAGGACGATAACAACGATGATAATGACGATATTAACGACGATATTAACGACGATAATAACGACGATAATAACGACGATATTAACGACGATAATAACGACGATAAAAAGAAAATAATGACAATAATAACGACGATATTAACGATGATATTTATGACGATAACAACGTAGATAATGACGATAATAACGACGACATTAACGACGATGATTATGACAAAATAACGACGATATTAACGACGATAATTATGAGGATAATAAGGACGATAACAACGACGACAATGACGATATTAACGACGATAATAACGACTATAATTATGATGATAAAAACGACGATAATGACGATAATAACGACGATATTAACGACGATAATAACGACGATAACAACGAAGATAATGACGATAATATCGACGACATTAACGACGATGATTATGACAAAATAACGACGATATTAACGACGATAATTATGAGGATAATAAGGACGATAACAACGATGATAATGACGATATTAACGACGATATTAACGACGATGATTATGACAAAATAACGACGATATTAACGACGATAATAACGACGATAACAACGAAGATAATGACGATAATATCGACGACATTAACGACGATGATTATGACAAAATAACGACGATATTAACGACGATAATTATGAGGATGATAAGGACGATAACAACGATGATAATGACGATAATAACGACGACATTAACAGCGATAATTATGTGGATTAATAAGGACGATAACAACGATTATAATGACGATATTAACGACGATATTAACGACGATAAAAAGAAGATAATGACAATAATAACGACGATATTAACGATGATATTTATGACGATAACAACGGAGATAATGACGATAATAACGACGACATTAACGACGATGATTATGACAAAATAACGACGATATTAACGACGATAATTATGAGGATAATAAGGACGATAACAACGATGATAATGACGATATTAACGACGATATTAACGACGATAATAACGACGATAATAACGACGATATTAACGACGATAATAACGACGATAAAAAGAAGATAATGACAATAATAACGACGATATTAACGATGATATTTATGACGATAACAACGTAGATAATGACGATAATAACGACGACATTAACGACGATGATTATGACAAAATAACGACGATATTAACGACGATAATTATGAGGATGATAAGGACGATAACAACGATGATAATGACGATAATAACGACGACATTAACGACGATGATTATGACAAAATAACGACGATATTAACGACGATAATTATGAGGATGATAAGGACGATAACAACGATGATAATGACGATATTAACGACGATATTAACGACGATAATAACGACGATAATAAAGACGATATTAACGACGATAATAACGACGATAAAAAGAAGATAATGACAATAATAACGACGATATTAACGATGATAATTATGACGATAACAACGAAGATAATGACGATAATAACGACGACATTAACGTCGATGATTAAGACAAAATAACGACGATATTAACGACGATAATTATGAGGATGATAAGGATGATAACAACGATGAAAATGACGATAATAACGACGACATTAACGACGATGTTTATGACAAAATAAGGACGATATTAACGACGATAATTATGAGGATGATAAGGACGATAACAACGATTATAATGACGATAATAACGACGACATTAACGACGATGATTATGACAAAATAACGACGATATTAACGACGATAATTATGAGGATAATAAGGACGATAACAACGATGATAATGACGATATTAACGACGATATTAACGACGATAATAACGACGATATTAACGACGATAAAAAGAAGATAATGACAATAATAACGACGATATTAACGATGATATTTATGACGATAACAACGTAGATAATGACGATAATAACGACGACATTAACGACGATGATTATGAGGATGATAAGGACGATAACAACGATGATAATGACGATAATGACGACGACATTAATGACGATAATAACGACGACATTAACGACGATGATTATGACAAAATAACGACGATATTAACGACGATAATTATGAGGATAATAAGGACGATCACAACGATGATAATGACGATATTAACGACGATATTAACGACGATAATAACAACGATATTAACGACGATAAAAAGAAGATAATGACAATAATAACGACGATATTAACGATGATATTTATGACGATAACAACGTAGATAATGACGATAATAACGACGACATTAACGACGATGATTATGACAAAATAACGACGATATTAACGACGATAATTATGAGGATGATAAGGACGATAACAACGATGATAATGACGATAATAACGACGACATTAACGACGATGATTATGACAAAATAACGACGATATTAACGACGATAATTATGAGGATAATAAGGACGATAACAACGATGATAATGACGATATTAACGACGATATTAACGACGATAATAACGACGTTAATAACGACGATAAAAAGAAGATAATGACAATAATAACGACGATATTATCGATGATATTTATGACGATAACAACGTAGATTATGACGATAATAACGACGACATTAACGACGATGATTATGACAAAATAACGACGATAATTATGAGGATAATAAGGACGATAACAACGATGATAATGACGATATTAACGACGATATTAACGACGATAATAACGACGATATTAACGACGATAATAACGACGATAAAAAGAAGATAATGACAATAATAACGACGATATTAACGATGATATTTATGACGATAACAACGTAGATAATGACGATAATAACGACGACATTAACGACGATGATTATGACAAAATAACGACGATATTAACGACGATAATTATGAGGATGATAAGGACGATAACAACGATGATAATGACGATATTAACGACGATATTAACGACGATAATAACGACGATATTAACGACGATAATAACGTCGATAAAAAAAAGATAATGACAATAATAACGACGATATTAACGATGATATTTATGACGATAACAACGTAGATAATGACGATAATAACGACGACATTAACGACGATGTTTATGACAAAATAACGACGATATTAACGACGATAATTATGAGGATGATAAGGACGATAACAACGATGATAATGACGATAATAACGACGACATTAACGACGATGATTATGACAAAATAACGACGATATTAACGACGATAATTATGAGGATGATAAGGACGATAACAACGATGATAATGACGATATTAACGACGATATTAACGACGATAATAACGACGATAATAAAGACGATATTAACGACGATAATAACGACGATAAAAAGAAGATAATGACAATAATAACGACGATATTAACGATGATAATTATGACGATAACAACGAAGATAATGACGATAATAACGACGACATTAACGTCGATGATTAAGACAAAATAACGACGATATTAACGACGATAATTATGAGGATGATAAGGATGATAACAACGATGAAAATGACGATAATAACGACGACATTAACGACGATGTTTATGACAAAATAAGGACGATATTAACGACGATAATTATGAGGATGATAAGGACGATAACAACGATTATAATGACGATAATAACGACGACATTAACGACGATGATTATGACAAAATAACGACGATATTAACGACGATAATTATGAGGATAATAAGGACGATAACAACGATGATAATGACGATATTAACGACGATATTAACGACGATAATAACGACGATATTAACGACGATAAAAAGAAGATAATGACAATAATAACGACGATATTAACGATGATATTTATGACGATAACAACGTAGATAATGACGATAATAACGACGACATTAACGACGATGATTATGAGGATGATAAGGACGATAACAACGATGATAATGACGATAATGACGACGACATTAGCGACGATAATAACGACGACATTAACGACGATGATTATGACAAAATAACGACGATATTAACGACGATAATTATGAGGATAATAAGGACGATCACAACGATGATAATGACGATATTAACGACGATATTAACGACGATAATAACAACGATATTAACGACGATAAAAAGAAGATAATGACAATAATAACGACGATATTAACGATGATATTTATGACGATAACAACGTAGATAATGACGATAATAACGACGACATTAACGACGATGATTATGACAAAATAACGACGATATTAACGACGATAATTATGAGGATGATAAGGACGATAACAACGATGATAATGACGATAATAACGACGACATTAACGACGATGATTATGACAAAATAACGACGATATTAACGACGATAATTATGAGGATAATAAGGACGATAACAACGATGATAATGACGATATTAACGACGATATTAACGACGATAATAACGACGTTAATAACGACGATAAAAAGAAGATAATGACAATAATAACGACGATATTATCGATGATATTTATGACGATAACAACGTAGATTATGACGATAATAACGACGACATTAACGACGATGATTATGACAAAATAACGACGATAATTATGAGGATAATAAGGACGATAACAACGATGATAATGACGATATTAACGACGATATTAACGACGATAATAACGACGATATTAACGACGATAATAACGACGATAAAAAGAAGATAATGACAATAATAACGACGATATTAACGATGATATTTATGACGATAACAACGTAGATAATGACGATAATAACGACGACATTAACGACGATGATTATGACAAAATAACGACGATATTAACGACGATAATTATGAGGATGATAAGGACGATAACAACGATGATAATGACGATAATAACGACGACATTAACGACGATGATTATGACAAAATAACGACGATATTAACGACGATAATTATGAGGATGATAAGGACGATAACAACGATGATAATGACGATATTAACGACGATATTAACGACGATAATAACGACGATAATAAAGACGATATTAACGACGATAATAACGACGATAAAAAGAAGATAATGACAATAATAACGACGATATTAACGATGATAATTATGACGATAAAAAGAAGATAATGACAATAATAACGACGATATTAACGATAATATTTATGACGATAACAACGTAGATAATGACGATAATAACGACGACATTAACGACGATGATTATGACAAAATAACGACGATATTAACGACGATAATTATGAGGATGATAAGGACGATAACAACGATGATAATGACGATAATAACGACGACATTAACGACGATAATTATGAGGATTAATAAGGACGATAACAACGATTTTAATGACGATATTAACGACGATATTAACGACGATAATAACGACGATAATAACGACGATATTATCGACGATAATAACGACGATAACAACGAAGATAATGACGATAATAACGACGACATTAACGACGATGATTATGACAAAATAACGACGATATTAACGACGATAATTATGAGGATAATAAGGACGATAACAACGATGAAAATGACGATATTAACGACGATATTAACGACGATAATAACGACGATAATAACGACGATATTAACGACGATAATAACGACGATAAAAAGAAGATAATGACAATAATAACGACGATATTAACGATGATATTTATGACGATAACAACGTAGATAATGACGATAATAACGACGACATTAACGACGATGATTATGACAAAATAACGACGATATTAACGACGATAATTATGAGGATAATAAGGACGATAACAACGATGATAATGACGATATTAACGACGATATTAACGACGACATTAACGACGATGATTATGACAAAATAACGACGATAATTATGAGGATGATAAGGACGATAACAACGATGATAATGACGATAATAACGACGATATTAACGACGATGTTTATGACAAAATAACGACGATATTAACGATAATAATTATGAGGATGATAAGGACGATAACAACGATGATAATGACGATATTAACGACGATATTAACGACGATAATAACGACGATAATAACGACGATAGTAACGACGATATTAACGATGATAATAACGACGATAAAAAGAAGATAATGACAATAATAACGACGATATTAACGATGATAAGTATGACGATAACAACGAAGATAATGACGATATTAACGACGATAATTATGAGGATAATAACGACGATTACAACGATAGCAATGACGATATTAACGACGGTATTAACGACGATAATAACGACGATATTAACGACGATAATAACGACGATAAAAAAAAGATAATGACAATAATAACGACGATATTAACGACGATAATAACGACGATAATAAAGACGATATTAACGACGATAATAACGACGATAAAAAGAAGATAATGACAATAATAACGACGATATTAACGATGATAAATATGACGATAACAACGAAGATAATGACGATAATAACGACGACATTAACGTCGATGATTATGACAAAATAACGACGATATTAACGACGATAATTATGAGGATGATAAGGATGATAACAACGATGATAATGACGATAATAACGACGACATTAACGACGATGATTATGACAAAATAACGACGACATTAACGACGATAATTATGAGGATAATAAGGACGATAACAACGATGATAATGACGATATTAACGACGATATTAACGACGATAATAACGACGATAATAACGACGATATTAACGACGATAATAACGACGATAAAAAGAAGATAATGACAATAATAACGACGATATTAACGACGATAATAACGACGATAAAAAGAAGATAATGACAATAATAACGACGATATTAACGATGATAATTATGACGATATCAACGAAGATAATGACGATAATAACGACGACATTAACGACGATGATTACGACAAAATAACGACGATATTAACGACGATAATTATGAGGATAATAAGGACGATGACAACGATGATAATGACGATATTAACGACGATATTAACGACGATGATTGTGACAAAATAACGACGATATTAACGACGATAATTATGAGGATAATAAGGACGATAACAACGATGATAATGACGATATTAACGACGATATTAACGACGATAATAACGACGATAATAAAGACGATATTAACGACGATAATAACGACGATAAAAAGAAGATAATGACAATAATAACGACTATATTAACGATGATAATTATGACGATAACAACGAAGATAATGAAGATAATAACGACGACATTAACGACGATGATTATGACAAAATAACGACGTTATTAACGACGATAATTATGAGGATGATAAGGACGATAACAACGATGATAATGACGATAATAACGACGACATTAACTACGATGATTATGACAAAATAACGACGATAATAACGACGATAATTATGAGGATAATAAGGACGATAACAACGATTATAATGACGATATTAACGACAATATTAACGACGATAATAACGACGATATTAACGACGATAATAACGACGATAAACAGAAGATAATGACAATAATAACGACGATATTAACGATGATATTTCTGACGATAACAACGTAGATAATGACGATAATAACGACGACATTAACGACGATGATTATGACAAAATAACGACGATATTAACGACGATAATTATGAGGATGATAAGGACGATAACAACGATGATAATGACGATAATAACGACGACATTAACGACGATGATTGTGACAAAATAACGACGATATTAACGACGATAATTATGAGGATGATAAGGACGATGACAACGATGATAATGACGATAATAACGACGACATTAGCGACGATGTTTATGACAAAATAACGACGATATTAACGACGATAATTATGAGGATAATAAGTACGATAACAACGATGATAATGACGATATTAACGACGATATTAACGACGATAATAACGACGATATTAACGACGATAATAACGTCGATAAAAAGAAGATAATGACAATAATAACGACGATATTAACGATGATATTTATGACGATAACAACGTTGATAATGACGATAATAACGACGACATTAACGACTATGATTATGACATAATAACGACGATATTAACGACGATAATTATGAGGATGATAAGGACGATAACAACGATGATAATGACGATAATAACGACGACATTAACGACGATGATTATGACAAAATAACGACGACATTAACGACGATAATTATGAGGATAATAAGGACGATAACAACGATGATAATGACGATATTAACGACGATATTAACGACGATAATAACGACGATAATAACGACGATATTAACGACGATAATAACGACGATAAAAAGAAGATAATGACAATAATAACGACGATATTAACGACGATAATAACGACGATAATAAAGACGATATTAACGACGATAATAACGACGATAAAAAGAAGATAATGACAATAATAACGACGATATTAACGATGATAATTATGACGATATCAACGAAGATAATGACGATAATAACGACGACATTAACGACGATGATTATGACAAAATAACGACGATATTAACGACGATAATTATGAGGATAATAAGGACGATAACAACGATGATAATGACGATATTAACGACGATATTAACGACGATGATTGTGACAAAATAACGACGATATTAACGACGATAATTATGAGGATAATAAGGACGATAACAACGATGATAATGACGATATTAACGACGATATTAACGACGATAATAACGACGATAATAACGACGATATTAACGACGATAATAACGACGATAAAAAGAAGATAATGACAATAATAACGACGATATTAACGACGATAATAACGACGATAATAAAGACGATATTAACGACGATAATAACGACGATAAAAAGAAGATAATGACAATAATAACGACGATATTGACGATGATAATTATGACGATAACAACGAAGATAATGACGACAATAACGACGACATTAACGACGATGATTATGACAAAATAACGACGTTATTAACGACGATAATTATGAGGATGATAAGGACGATAACAACGATGATAATGACGATAATAACGACGACATTAGCGACGATGTTTATGACAAAATAAGGACGATATTAACGACGATAATTATGAGGATAATAAGGACGATAAAAACGATTATAATGACGATATTAACGACGATATTAACGACGATAATAACGACGATATTAACGACGATAATAACGACGATAAACAGAAGATAATGACAATAATAACGACGATATTAACGATGATATTTCTGACGATAACAACGTAGATAATGACGATAATAACGACGACATTAACGACGATGATTATGACAAAATAACGACGATATTAACGACGATAATTATGAGGATGATAAGGACGATAACAACGATGATAATGACGATAATAACGACGACATTAACGACGATGATTGTGACAAAATAACGACGATATTAACGACGATAATTATGAGGATGATAAGGACGATGACAACGATGATAATGACGATAATAACGACGACATTAGCGACGATGTTTATGACAAAATAACGACGATATTAACGACGATAATTATGAGGATAATAAGTACGATAACAACGATGATAATGACGATATTAACGACGATATTAACGACGATAATAACGACGATATTAACGACGATAATAACGTCGATAAAAAGAAGATAATGACAATAATAACGACGATATTAACGATGATATTTATGACGATAACAACGTTGATAATGACGATAATAACGACGACATTAACGACTATGATTATGACATAATAACGACGATATTAACGACGATAATTATGAGGATGATAAGGACGATAACAACGATGATAATGACGATAATAACGACGACATTAACGACGATGATTATGACAAAATAACGACGACATTAACGACGATAATTATGAGGATAATAAGGACGATAACAACGATGATAATGACGATATTAACGACGATATTAACGACGATAATAACGACGATAATAACGACGATATTAACGACGATAATAACGACGATAAAAAGAAGATAATGACAATAATAACGACGATATTAACGACGATAATAACGACGATAATAAAGACGATATTAACGACGATAATAACGACGATAAAAAGAAGATAATGACAATAATAACGACGATATTAACGATGATAATTATGACGATATCAACGAAGATAATGACGATAATAACGACGACATTAACGACGATGATTATGACAAAATAACGACGATATTAACGACGATAATTATGAGGATAATAAGGACGATAACAACGATGATAATGACGATATTAACGACGATATTAACGACGATGATTGTGACAAAATAACGACGATATTAACGACGATAATTATGAGGATAATAAGGACGATAACAACGATGATAATGACGATATTAACGACGATATTAACGACGATAATAACGACGATAATAACGACGATATTAACGACGATAATAACGACGATAAAAAGAAGATAATGACAATAATAACGACGATATTAACGACGATAATAACGACGATAATAAAGACGATATTAACGACGATAATAACGACGATAAAAAGAAGATAATGACAATAATAACGACGATATTGACGATGATAATTATGACGATAACAACGAAGATAATGACGACAATAACGACGACATTAACGACGATGATTATGACAAAATAACGACGTTATTAACGACGATAATTATGAGGATGATAAGGACGATAACAACGATGATAATGACGATAATAACGACGACATTAGCGACGATGTTTATGACAAAATAAGGACGATATTAACGACGATAATTATGAGGATAATAAGGACGATAAAAACGATTATAATGACGATATTAACGACGATATTAACGACGATAATAACGACGTTAATAACGACGATAAAAAGAAGATAATGACAATAATAACGACGATATTATCGATGATATTTATGACGATAACAACGTAGATAATGACGATAATAACGACGACATTAACGACGATGATTATGACAAAATAACGACGATAATAACGACGATAATTATGAGGATGATAAGGACGATAGCAACGATGATAATGACGATAATAACGACGACATTAACGACGATGATTATGACAAAATAACGACGATATTAACGACGATAATTATGAGGATAATGACGTCCATAACAACGAAGATAATGACGATAATACCGAAGACATTAACGACGATGATTATGACAAAATAACGACGATATTAACGACGATAATTATGAGGATGATAAGGACGATAACAACGATGATAATGACGATAATAACGACGACATTAGCGACGATGTTTATGACAAAATAACGACGATATTAACGACGATAATTATGAGGATAATAAGGACGATAACAACGATGATAATGACGATATTAACGACGATATTAACGACGATAATAACGACGTTAATAACGACGATAAAAAGAAGATAATGACAATAATAACGACGATATTATCGATGATATTTATGACGATAACAACGTAGATAATTACGATAATAACGACGACATTAACGACGATGATTATGACAAAATAACGACGATATTAACGACGATAATTATGAGGATGATAAGGACGATAACAACGATGATAATGACGATATTAACGACGATATTAACGACGATAATAACGACGATAATAAAGACGATATTAACGACGATAATAACGACGATAAAAAGAAGATAATGACAATAATAACGACGATATTAACGATGATAATTATGACGATAATAACGAAGATAATGACGATAATAACGACGACATTAGCGACGATGTTTAGGACAAAATAACGACGATATTAACGACGATAATTATGAGGATGATAAGGACGATAACAACGATGATAATGACGATATTAACGACGATATTAACGACGATAATAACGACGATATTAACGACGATAATAACGACGATAAAAAAAAGATAATGACAATAATAACGACGATATTATCGATGATATTTATGACGATAACAACGTAGATAATGACGATAATAACGACGACATTAACGACGATGATTATGACAAAATAACGACGATAATAACGACGATAATTATGAGGATGATAAGGACGATAACAACGATGATAATGACGATAATAACGACGACATTAACGACGATGATTATGACAAAATAACGACGATATTAACGACGATAATTATGAGGATAATGACGTCCATAACAACGAAGATAATGACGATAATAACGAAGACATTAACGACGATGATTATGACAAAATAACGACGATATTAACGACGATAATTATGAGGATGATAAGGACGATAACAACGATGATAATGACGATAATAACGACGACATTAGCGACGATGTTTATGACAAAATAACGACGATATTAACGACGATAATTATGAGGATAATAAGGACGATAACAACGATGATAATGACGATATTAACGACGATATTAACGACGATAATAACGACGTTAATAACGACGATAAAAAGAAGATAATGACAATAATAACGACGATATTATCGATGATATTTATGACGATAACAACGTAGATAATTACGATAATAACGACGACATTAACGACGATGATTATGACAAAATAACGACGATATTAACGACGATAATTATGAGGATGATAAGGACGATAACAACGATGATAATGACGATATTAACGACGATATTAACGACGATAATAACGACGATAATAAAGACGATATTAACGACGATAATAACGACGATAAAAAGAAGATAATGACAATAATAACGACGATATTAACGATGATAATTATGACGATAACAACGAAGATAATGACGATAATAACGACGACATTAGCGACGATGTTTAGGACAAAATAACGACGATATTAACGACGATAATTATGAGGATGATAAGGACGATAACAACGATGATAATGACGATATTAACGACGATATTAACGACGATAATAACGACGATATTAACGACGATAATAACGACGATAAAAAAAAGATAATGACAATAATAACGACGATATTAACGATGATATTTATGACGATAACAACGTAGATAATGACGATAATAACGACGACATTAACGACGATGATTATGACAAAATAACGACGATATTAACGACGATAATTATGAGGATGATAAGGACGATAACAACGATGATAATGACGATAATAACGACGACATTAACGACGATGATTATGACAAAATAACGACGATATTAACGACGATAATTATGAGGATGATAAGGACGATAACAACGATGATAATGACGATATTAACGACGATATTAACGACGATAATAACGACGATAATAAAGACGATATTAACGACGATAATAACGACGATAAAAAGAAGATAATGACAATAATAACGACGATATTAACGATGATAATTATGACGATAACAACGAAGATAATGACGATAATAACGACGACATTAACGTCGATGATTAAGACAAAATAACGACGATATTAACGACGATAATTATGAGGATGATACGGATGATAACAACGATGAAAATGACGATAATAACGACGACATTAACGACGATGTTTATGACAAAATAAGGACGATATTAACGACGATAATTATGAGGATGATAAGGACGATAACAACGATTATAATGACGATAATAACGACGACATTAACGACGATGATTATGACAAAATAACGACGATATTAACGACGATAATTATGAGGATAATAAGGACGATAACAACGATGATAATGACGATATTAACGACGATATTAACGACGATAATAACGACGATATTAACGACGATAAAAGAAGATAATGACAATAATAACGACGATATTAACGATGATATTTATGACGATAACAACGTAGATAATGACGATAATAACGACGACATTAACGACGATGATTATGAGGATGATAAGGACGATAACAACGATGATAATGACGATAATAACGACGACATTAGCGACGATAATAACGACGACATTAACGACGATGATTATGACAAAATAACGACGATATTAACGACGATAATTATGAGGATAATAAGGACGATCACAACGATGATAATGACGATATTAACGACGATATTAACGACGATAATAACAACGATATTAACGACGATAAAAGAAGATAATGACAATAATAACGACGATATTAACGATGATATTTATGACGATAACAACGTAGATAATGACGATAATAACGACGACATTAACGACGATGATTATGACAAAATAACGACGATATTAACGACGATAATTATGAGGATGATAAGGACGATAACAACGATGATAATGACGATAATAACGACGACATTAACGACGATGATTATGACAAAATAACGACGATATTAACGACGATAATTATGAGGATAATAAGGACGATAACAACGATGATAATGACGATATTAACGACGATATTAACGACGATAATAACGACGTTAATAACGACGATAAAAAGAAGATAATGACAATAATAACGACGATATTATCGATGATATTTATGACGATAACAACGTAGATAATGACGATAATAACGACGACATTAACGACGATGATTATGACAAAATAACGACGATATTAACGACGATAATTATGAGGATGATAAGGACGATAACAACGATGATAATGACGATATTAACGACGATATTAACGACGATAATAACGACGATAATAAAGAAGATATTAACGACAAAATAACGACGATAAAAAGAAGATAATGACAATAATAACGACGATATTAACGATGATAATTATGACGATAACAACGAAGATAATGACGATAATAACGACGACATTATCGACGAAGTTTATGACAAAATAACGACGATATTAACGACGATAATTATGAGGATGATAAGGACGATAACAACGATGATAATGACGATAATAACGACGACATTAGCGACGATGTTATGACAAAATAACGACGATATTAACGACGATATTTATGAGGATAATAAGGACGATAACAACGATGATAATGACGATATTAACGACGATATTAACGACGATAATAACGACGTTAATAACGACGATAAAAAGAAGATAATGACAATAATAACGACGATATTATCTATGATATTTATGACGATAACAACGTAGATAATGACGATAATAACGACGACATTAACGACGATGATTATGACAAAATAACGACGATAATTATGAGGATAATAAGTACGATAACAACGATGATAATGACGATATTAACGACGATATTAACGACGATAATAACGACGATATTAACGACGATAATAACGACGATAAAAAGAAGATAATGACAATAATAACGACGATATTAACGATGATATTTATGACGATAACAACGTAGATAATGACGATAATAACGACGACATTAACGACGATGATTATGACAAAATAACGACGATATTAACGACGATAATTATGAGGATGATAAGGACGATAACAACGATGATAATGACGATAATAACGACGACATTAACGACGATGATTATGACAAAATAACGACGATATTAACGACGATAATTATGAGGATGATAAGGACGATAACAACGATGATAATGACGATATTAACGACGATATTAACGACGATAATAACGACGATAATAAAGACGATATTAACGACGATAATAACGACGATAAAAAGAAGATAATGACAATAATAACGACGATATTAACGATGATAATTATGACGATAACAACGAAGATAATGACGATAATAACGACGACATTAACGTCGATGATTATGACAAAATAACGACGATATTAACGACGATAATTATGAGGATGATAAGGATGATAACAACGATGATAATGACGATAATAACGACGACATTAACGACGATGATTATGACAAAATAACGACGATATTAACGACGATAATTATGAGGATGATAAGGACGATAACAACGATTATAATGACGATAATAACGACGACATTAACGACGAAATTATGACAAAATAACGACGATATTAACGACGATAATTATGAGGATAATAAGGACGATAACAACGATGATAATGACGATATTAACGACGATATTAACGACGATAATAACGACGATATTAACGACGATAAAAAGAAGATAATGACAATAATAACGACGATATTAACGATGATATTTATGACGATAACAACGTAGATAATGACGATAATAACGACGACATTAACGACGATGATTATGAGGATGATAAGGACGATAACAACAATGATAATGACTATAATGACGACGACATTAACGACGATGATTATGTCAAAATAACGACGATATTAACGACGATAATTATGAGGATAATAAGGACGATAACAACGATGATAATGACGATATTAACGACGATATTAACGACGATAATAACGACGATAATAACGACGATATTAACGACGATAATAACGACGATAAAAAAAAGATAATGACAATAATAACGACGATATTAACGACGATAATAACGACGATAATAAAGACGACATTAACGACGATAATAACGACGATAAAAAGAAGATAATGACAATAATAACGACGATATTAACGATGATAAATATGACGATAACAACGAAGATAATGACGATAATAACGACGACATTAACGTCGATGATTATGACAAAATAACGACGATATTAACGACGATAATTATGAGGATGATAAGGATGATAACAACGATGATAATGACGATAATAACGACGACATTAACGACGATGATTATGACAAAATAACGACGATAATAACGACGATAATTATGAGGATGATAAGGACGATAACAACGATGATAATGACGATATTAACGACGATATTAACGACGATAATAAAGACGTTAATAACGACGATAAAAAGAAGTTAATGACAATAATAACGACGATATTATCGATGATATTTATGACGATAACAACGTAGATAATGACGATAATAACGACGAATTTAACGACGATGATTATGACAAAATAACGACGATATTAACGACGATAATTATGAGGATGATAAGAACGATAACAACGATGATAATGACGATAATAACGACGACATTAACGACGATGATTATGACAAAATAACGACGATATTAACGACGATAATTATGAGGATGATAAAGAAGATAACAACGATGATAATGACGATAATAATGACGACATTAACGACGATGATTATGACAAAATAACGACGATATTAACGACGATAATTCTGAGGATGATAAGGACGATAACAACGATGATAATGACGATATTAACGACGATATTAACGACGATAATAACGACGATAATTATGAGGATAATAAGGACGATAACAACGATTATAATGACGATATTAACGACGATATTAACGACGATAATAACGACGTTAATAACGACGATAAAAAGAAGATAATGACAATAATAACGACGATATTATCGATGATATTTATGACGATAACAACGTAGATAATGACGATAATAACGACGACATTAACGACGATGATTATGACAAAATAACGACGATATTAACGACGATAATTATGAGGATGCTAAGGACGATAACAACGACGATAATGACGATAATAACGACGACATTAGCGACGATGTTTATGACAAAATAACGACGATATTAACGACGATAATTATGAGGATAATAAGGACGATAACAACGATGATAATGACGATATTAACGACGATATTAACGACGATAATAACGACGATAATAACGACGATATTAACGACGATAATAACGACGATAAAAAGAAGATAATGACAATAATTACGACCATATTAAAGATGATATTTATGTCGATAACAACGTAGATAATGACGATAATATCGACGACATTAACGACGATTATTATGACAATATAACGACGATATTAACGACGATAATTATGAGGATGATAAGGATGATAACAACGATGATAATGACGAAAATAACGACGACATTAACGACGATGATTATGACAAAATAACGACGATATTAACGACGATAATTATGAGGATGATAAGGACGATAACAACGATTATAATGACGATAATAACGACGACATTAACGACGATGATTATGACAAAATAACGACGATATTAACGACGATAATTATGAGGATAATAAGGACGATAACAACGATGATAATGACGATATTAACGACGATATTAACGACGATAATAACGACGATATTAACGACGATAAAAAGAAGATAATGACAATAATAACGACGATATTAACGATGATATTTATGACGATAACAACGTAGATAATGACGATAATAACGACGACATTAACGACGATGATTATGAGGATGATAAGGACGATAACAACGATGATAATGACTATAATGACGACGACATTAACGACGATGATTATGTCAAAATAACGACGATATTAACGACGATAATTATGAGGATAATAAGGACGATAACAACGATGATAATGACGATATTAACGACGATATTAACGACGATAATAACGACGATAATAACGACGATATTAACGACGATAATAACGACGATAAAAAAAAGATAATGACAAAAATAACGACGATATTAACGACGATAATAACGACGATAATAAAGACGATATTAACGACGATAATAACGACGATATTAACGACGATAATAACGACGATAAAAAGAAGATAATGACAATAATTACGACCATATTAAAGATGATATTTATGTCGATAACAACGTAGATAATGACGATAATAACGACGACATTAACGACGATTATTATGACAATATAACGACGATATTAACGACGATAATTATGAGGATGATAAGGACGATAACAACGATGATAATGACGATAATAACGACGACATTAACGACGATGATTGTGACAAAATAACGACGATATTAACGACGATAATTATGAGGATAATAAGGACAATAACAACGATGATAATGACGATATTAACGACGATATTAACGACGATAATAACGACGATAATAACGACGATATTAACGACGATAATAACGACGATAAAAAGAAGATAATGACAATAATAACGACGATATTAACGACGATAATAACGACGATAATAAAGACGATATTAACGACGATAATAACGACGATAAAAAGAAGATAATGACAATAATAACGACGATATTGACGATGATAATTATGACGATAACAACGAAGATAATGACGATAATAACGACGACATTAACGACGATGATTATGACAAAATAACGACGTTATTAACGACGATAATTATGAGGATGATAAGGACGATAACAACGATGATAATGACGATAATAACGACGACATTAGCAACGATGTTTATGACAAAATAACGACGATATTAACGACGATAATTATGAGGATAATAAGGACGATAACAACGATTATAATGACGATATTAGCGACGATATTAACGACGATAATAACGACGTTAATAACGACGATAAAAAGAATATAATGACAATAATAACGACGATATTATCGATGATATTTATGACGATAACAACGTAGATAATGACGATAATCACGACGACATTAACGACGATGATTATGACAAAATAACGACGATATTAACGACGATAATTATGAGGATGATAAGGACGATAACAACGATGATAATGACGATAATAACGACGACATTAGCGACGATGTTTATGACAAAATAACGACGATATTAACGACGATAATTATGAGGATAATAAGGACGATAACAACGATGATAATGACGATATTAACGACGATATTAACGACGATAATAACGACGATAATAACGACGATATTAACGACGATAATAACGACGATAAAAAGAAGATAATGACAATAATTACGACCATATTAAAGATGATATTTATGTCGATAACAACGTAGATAATGACGATAATAACGACGACATTAACGACGATTATTATGACAATATAACGACGATATTAACGACGATAATTATGAGGATGATAAGGAGGATAACAACGATGATAATGACGATAATAACGACGACATTAACGACGATGATTGTGACAAAATAACGACGATATTAACGACGATAATTATGAGGATAATAAGGACGATAACAACGATGATAATGACGATATTAACAACGATATTAACGACGATAATAACGACGATAATAACGACGATATTAACGACGATAATAACGACGATAAAAAGAAGATAATGACAATAATAACGACGATATTAACGACGATAATAACGACGATAATAAAGACGATATTAACGACGATAATAACGACGATAAAAAGAAGATAATGACAATAATAACGACGATATTGACAATGATAATTATGACGATAACAACGAAGATAATGACGATAATAACGACGACATTAACGACGATGATTATGACAAAATAACGTCGTTATTAACGACGATAATTATGAGGATGATAAGGACGATAACAACGATGATAATGACGATAATAACGACGACATTAGCGACGATGTTTATGACAAAATAACGACGATATTAACGACGATAATTATGAACATAATAAGGACGATAACAACGATTATAATGACGATATTAACGACGATATTAACGACGATAATAACGACGTTAATAACGACGATAAAAAGAAGATAATGACAATAATAACGACGATATTATCGATGATATTTATGACGATAACAACGTAGATAATGACGATAATAACGACGACATTAACGACGATGATTATGACAAAATAACGACGATATTAACGACGATAATTATGAGGAAGATAAGGACGATAACAACGAAGATAATGACGATAATAACGACGACATTAACGACGATGATTATGACAAAATAACGACGATATTAACGACGATAATTATGAGGATGATAAGGACGATAACAACGATGATAATGACGATAATAACGACGACATTAACGACGATGATTATGACAAAATAACGACGATATTAACGACGATAATTATGAGGATGATAAGGACGATAACAACGATGATAATGTCGATAATAACGACGACATTAGCGACGATGTTTATGACAAAATAACGACGATATTAACGACGATAATTATGAGGATAATAAGTACGATAACAACGATGATAATGACGATATTAACGACGATATTAACGACGATAATAACGACGATATTAACGACGATAATAACGACGATAAAAAGAAGATAATGACAGTAATAACGACGATATTAACGATGATATTTATGACGATAACAACGTTGATAATGACGATAATAACGACGACATTAACGACGATGATTATGACATAATAACGACGATATTAACGACGATAATTATGAGGATGATAAGGACGATAACAACGATGATAATGACGATAATAACGACGACATTAGCGACGATGTTTATGAGAAAATAACGACGATATTAACGACGATAATTATGAGGATAATAAGGACGATAACAACGATGATAATGACGATATTAACGACGATATTAACGACGATAATAACGACGATAATAACGACGATATTAACGACGATAATAACGACGATAAAAAGAAGATAATGACAATAATTACGACCATATTAAAGATGATATTTATGTCGATAACAACGTAGATAATGACGATAATAACGACGACATTAACGACGATTATTATGACAATATAACGACGATATTAACGACGATAATTATGAGGATGATAAGGAGGATAACAACGATGATAATGACGATAATAACGACGACATTAACGACGATGATTGTGACAAAATAACGACGATATTAACGACGATAATTATGAGGATAATAAGGACGATAACAACGATGATAATGACGATATTAACAACGATATTAACGACGATAATAACGACGATAATAACGACGATATTAACGACGATAATAACGACGATAAAAAGAAGATAATGACAATAATAACGACGATATTAACGACGATAATAACGACGATAATAAAGACGATATTAACGACGATAATAACGACGATAAAAAGAAGATAATGACAATAATAACGACGATATTGACAATGATAATTATGACGATAACAACGAAGATAATGACGATAATAACGACGACATTAACGACGATGATTATGACAAAATAACGTC